>JAHLSL010000010.1:2716040-2832838 GCA_025920805.1 Petroica traversi
GCCCGGCGCTGCCCGCAGGTACCGCACACGTGCCCCCGGAGGATGCCCGCGCCGGCGCGCCTGTGTTTACGTATTGGAAAAGGGCGAGGAGGAAATCCCCCTTCCCCCGTGTGCTCCTGCCAGGCCTGCTGCTTTCCACGCAGGCGGCGGGAGAAAGGGGATGTTGCGGAGGCCGCTGGAGGGTTCCCAAAGTCTCGCAGTTTTCGTCTGGAAATTATAGTTGGACTCCTTGAGGTTTATTTGGAGTGAGCCGTGGAGGAGCTCGGCGCACAGGCAGCACGGGCGCTCTGGAGCGCGGGATTCCCTCTCCCGATATCCCCTGGCCAGCCCTTTCTGAGCTCAAGGCTGTCTCCAAACCACTGCCACGGAGTGCCCTGTGCCCTCCCTGTGCTCCCCTGTTTCTGTCACCGTGTGCCCGCACTCAGCTTTCTCCCTCTTCTCATGATTTCACGGGAAATGTTTTCCCCCGAGTCAAGAAACAAACGCGAAAAGCCCACAAAACCAAACAAAGTGCCGAGCTTTACAGCCGAGGCAGGTTCCCCATCCCTGTTCACCGGCAGCCCGCCCTCTTGGACTTTGTTAGTGAACTGTGGAGTTTGGGCGTGTGGGACCTGCTCCGAAGGGCCACCGGCACCGAGAGCTGGGGTCGGGAGAGGCCGCAAGCTGCAGATAAGAAGTTATCCAGGGTGAGCCGAGGAGAAAGGAGAAGATCTGAAATAGTTTTGCTAATCATAAAAAGGGTGTTGCATTGCCATGAACCACTCGAGCCAGTAATGCAGAAACTTCAATCTTAGGCTGTATTATCCTATAATATAAACTGTATCAATCCAGGCTTGGAATGACACCCTGCACGCCAACACCAGGTACTGTACTAGGATGTGCTTAAAAAAATATTCTGCCTTCGAGAGCTGCCACCGTGCTCCTGTCAAAGAAGTAAGCAAAGGGAGGACGGAGAACAGCAAGGATGACATGTGGTTCCAGGGCCAGCCTGTCAGCACAGCAGACCTGCAGTCTGAGGGGTTCCTGTAGCCGAGGCGAGTGCTGTGTTAAGCAGATGTTTGTGTTTGCTCATGTCCCCTCAGTTAGAAATTCCTCATGGATGCAGGAGGCAGGGCTTTAGAAATCCACGAAGGGCAGCAAGGCTGCAGCCAGGGCTGGGGTGGGCGTATCACGCCAAAGGAGGAGCAGGAAGGAAATAACAAAGGAACCTGCATGAGAAGCACGTGAGCTGGATGAAGGCCAGTATTGCTGGCAGGGCTAAAGGGATCTAGTTAACAGGATATGGGAGCAGCAATTACAGCCATTAAAGATGGAGGGTATCAGCTTGAATGTCAGATGGACAGGAGTTACTGAAGAGGTTTTTTGTTTGCCGTTCCAAAGTGTTTGTTTCTAAATTAATGGGCGATTGATGCATTTGTGGGTACGTGAAGTGCTCCATGTCCTTTTCACTGCTTTCTTTTCCTTTAATTTGCTTTTTTTTTTTTTCTTTTTGCCATTGGGCTTTATGTAAATGAAGTAAGTTATTATATAAGTAGTAACAAAAAAGTATTTTAATTCCAGTGCGGCATAACCAGTTACTGGCTAGAAAACAGTATTAGATTCTCCTTCAGAATTCCTATGTGGTTTCTCTTCAGATCTCTAGAGCTTGCAGAGTCTGCAAGCACTGGCATTGTTATTCTGATCCCTAACTCTATCTGGCTTTCCCCATGATTTCTTGTCTCCTTTTCCCCAAAAGTGGCTTCTAGGTGACTATAGGTCATGGCTGCCTGCCCATGCAAGGAGATTTTATTCCAGGGTAAAAACTAGGCCTATTATCTTCATTATTGTTGTTCTTGAAACAATTTTAGCAAAATGTAGGGCCCTGAAATGTTTGGGTAAGTGCATGAAATGCAGGCAAGCAGAGGCATCTCAGAATTAGTGGAAGTATAGTTTCTTTAGACAAAGCTGCTCTTTGTTCTTTCACAAACAGTCCCTCTCCTTCCGCTGTCACTCCCTGACCTGGCTTGTTCCCTGAAAGAAGGGCAGCCATCAAAGGAACCGTGTTAAGACCCTGGGTCTGTGAGGAGAGAGTCACTGACAATGTCCGTTCTAACACCAAGGGCACTTGACACCAAAATATGTTTAAAGTCATGGGGAGTGAGGCCATATGAAGGGTCTGAAACTCCCCACAGTTGCAAATGGCTGCGTCAAACCCCCATGTCAAGATTAATTCCCACTTCTGTTATTTTTGTTGTGGTACAACTCTGTTTACACACTTGGACTTCTCAACACAGCACAACCGATGGCAGCACTTTCATCTTTGTTTCTCCTCTGGTTCCCTCCTGACTTCAGCAGTCAGTGTGACCTCGCTTGTTAGGATAAGTAAGAAGTGAATCCAAGAACCTCCAATTTTCCAGGTAGTTCTTAGGCTGACCTGCTACCTTGCTGTGGACAACATACAACTGTCCTGTTTCATTTTCTTCCGACAGGACAACTTGTGGTAGTTATAACTTTAGGGGTGGTAAATATAAACATATGCAAATGCTAAAGGTTTCACCCTCATGACTTCACAAAAAGATTTTAGGGAAAGATGAACAGTGCCAACAGTTCGTGTCAGATGAAAACAATAAGTCCCAGGAAACACAGCAGGACAATCCCAGCCTCTGCTGTGATCAGCTGAAACCTGGTGCATTTAAAATGGTTGCCTCATAAGGATAGAGTGCCACCTCACCATTATAGTCAGCAAAAAAAATAGAGCTGCCTTCACAGGATCCACTCAATCTGCAGAATATTCAGATTGAAAAAAAAAATTTTCCAAAGATATTAAAATTTTGGTAAGTAGTATGATCTTCCAATGTTATTTCTTCTTTGGTACAAGGGTACAGGACATTTTATAATCACAGCCCCACTAGGTCTTAGAATATCCACTCAAAGGAGTTTATTCTATGTGGTTTATTTCTGGGCCATGTAAGGCAAAATTTTCCTTGGACATCAGCATGTGCAGTGATTGAAAGCAGGCAATAGGCATGGAAACATGGTGGGTATTGGAGTCTGAGCCTGCAGAATTCATTGAGAATGTTGGAGCTGTGGTTCTATGCCATTGGTTTACAGACAACCTCTGACATATCCTGTGTTGATCTAACCTCCCTGATTTATGCCATCTTGGTCAGGCCATTGATAATTTTATTTCTCAACATGGGTGGTTCTGTTTAAATCCGTTGACTTTGAATACTCAGGTACGTTTCACATGCTTAATTAATTGCCATTATAAGTGTGGTTTGTTAACCTGTGCTATACACAGCAGCTCCAGTGCATGCAGCCCCATGGATTTACATCCCTGCTGTCCCCAGGGAGAGCTTGGCTGCTGCCACAAGGCTCTGTGGATGTGTTATCCTCTGCCACTAATGGTGCTGCGGTTGGTATTGATGGGGAAAATGCTGGGCTGAGCAGAGTCGATAGCAAAGCATCCACTCAGCAGGGATTTGCCAGGTCTGAGCATCTGCAATGCAAAAAGGGTCAAAAAATGGTCTCTCCAGGGGCAAATTGCAGGCTGAAGTGGACAGACACCTAATTAAGGTCTACTTTCTAAATGAGAGCTGGGGTGAATAATTTTGATTAAAAATACTTTTGATTTTTTTTCATAACTGTTTTTGTGAACATTGCTGGGCCATTTTGTTGCAGCTTCAGGCAGACAGCAAGCTTGGAATATTTTAGTCTGGTAGTTAAAATTTTGGCAAAATACTAGAAGTCTTGGCAGTTTTGACTGTAGATGTCTCTACCAGCTCTCTCTTGCAAAATGTTCAGCTACAAAAATATTTTGGTTAGGCAGGACACAGCAAAATGAAAGAGATTTTAGTCTTGAAACTTTTTTTGTAGGTTTTTAACTCAAGATTGTTAATTTTCCACCCCTGTAAATACCACCTGTTCCAGACTTTCATGGTCACAATCATTTGTATCAGCTGTGATGCCTTTGTTTTGTGCACCCATATGCCATCAAATTGCTTTGATTTAGAAAAAGCTGAGGTTATCTTACCTGGTTCTCTGAAGAAGCAAAATTTCCTCCAGATCTTTGATTCATTATAAACTAAAATTATCTGTGATCATTTTTCAAACAGACTGTTAGCTTCCTCCTAGGCTTTTCAGGGAGCTACAAATACAAAGATTGATATAATAGGAATGAGTGGGAACAAAGGGAATGTTTTTCCTCTGCCCACAGTATAATATTAATGACAGACGTTGCAATTATTATTTTTGAGGTCTTTCTTATTAAAAGGAGTGAATATTACTAATCAAGAGTGCCATAGTGGATCTATTCAGGATGCTAATTAGGCTCTTCATTGTGCTGGGATATATTTATCTTCAGGCTTGTGCTCCAGGTCTTCTGAATACAGCACTACAGAAGCACAGAGCTTGAGAAGAGTTCCTCCAGAAGCTGCATAATGCAGCAGGGAGGAAAACACAGCTTTCAGGCTAATGCTGTGCTAATAAGATTGTGTTTTTCCGTTTGGATGTTAGAGGAAAAAAAAAAAAAAGGTTGAGTTTCTTTGCTTGGTTAAATGACAAGAAATTAAATTTATCATTGAACAATACTTTCTATATCTTTTAAGGTCCCAGTATCTCCACCTCTCAAAGAAATGGCATCAGTATCAGAAACAGCACAGTACTATTCATCCTTTCAGACAAGGAGCCAGTCGGGGTTTATGTGGTCTATGTGTGCAAGACAAGGGGCTCTGTCCTTCATCAGCATCCCTGTCCCCATCCACCATGACCTGAACAAGATTTGTTGCTGCCAAACTTTGCTACGTGCAGCATTTGGGAGCCCTGGGGCTCCTTTCTCAAGTTTGAGAGCTCATTCCTCATTCCTGTCTGAGGAACAAAGCCCCACTGACCCAGTGTATGAGAGAGTGCATTTCACCTCCAGTCTCACCCTCTGTGTATTTACATGGCCAATGAGGCTCAGGCTGCCTGCTGAGCTCTCAAACCTGCTTCTGCTCCCCCTCCTCAGCTGAGTCTGCAGGGGTGCAAATCAAGTTGACTTTTGTTTAACAGCTCAGGAGAGCTGAAGGGGGTTGGCCTTGCCTGCAGGGAAATCGTGAGAGTGCTGGCACAACCAAGCTGAAACAACAGCACTCAGTGTTGTAAATGATGTATAGAAAAACAGGCAAGTTACGTAAAAAATGCTCTTTGAAAATAGTAAAGGAAAACTTATTAATAAACTGTAACAAATCTCTGCTCACTCAGAAGTACTCTGCTTTAAATATTAATGCAAAATGCAAGAATTTTTCAGTTCAGGATTTTTCTGTCTAAAGAAAGACTTTAAAGAAGTCGCGGAAGACAAAAGCAGTCCAAGCCATGAACCTTCCCATGTGACTTTTAGTTCAGTAGTTGACAGCCCTTTGTTTTCAGTCCCATCAGATGCTTTCCAACACCCATTTTCCTAGTATCTAATCACTTGTGGTTCATTTATACTGATGGAGATCAATTCACCATCGGTGAATTTCAGTGGGACATCCAAAGTTGCTCTCTAACATCAGCAGCAAGTTTTTGCATTCAATGTAAAGACTGAAGTTTAGGGACTCTTCAGCTTTTGGGGTTTGTGTTTTTTTCATGGGTTGTGTGACACAGTGCTTGCAGTGGAAGGTCCCTTTCAGATGTCTGTTCACATTTTCTGTATCTACTTCTTTGTATTTTCCATTAGATCTTCTAGGAAAAGTAACTTAACCAGTAACATTACTCTGTATGTTTCCCGTCCTGCAGACATGTTCCTTTTCTTCCTTTTCCAGGGTTCAGGTTGTTTTATCTTTCTCAAAACTTCTCTGAGTTGTTGGATGATGTCATTGGTCTTAGGTGCAGAAAGCATTTAGATGTCACCTGAGTCTGTATTTGTACAATGCAATTTTAAGTGCTTGTGGAGTACCCAGGGGCTTTCCATACTGCTTCAGCATCAGAGATGGCCCTTGAAAGTAGCAGTGGGTGTAGTCAGACCATGATTCTCGATAGAACAGTGAATAAACAAGAAAAAAAATCACATCAGCACACTGTCTGAATAGCCATGATCTTTCAATCCTTCTGCCTCTTGTCATGTTTCTGCTCTGGTACCATTGCAGAAAGTCAGCAAAGACTTGCCTGTCTTTGCTCCCCACTCAGGGGAGGGGGACAAACCCCCTGGGAGCCAGCCAGCCGTGTTTTGTGTGACAGCAAGTTCTTGTTGTGCACTTTACCTGCCAGCAACGAGGGGCAAGGCTGTCTGGTGCTGAAAGGAGAGGGTGGAAGGACAGGGCAGGGCACCTGTGTGCCAGAGGGGCCTAAGGATATTAATGCCGCCCACTGCTGAGCCATCTGCAGGTTATTACACGACTTGACGGACAGTCAGTTATTAGAAAGGAGTCACACCAAGTCCACTGCGTGGGCTTAAGCACATCTCCTCCTGCTATGCTGTTATTTATCTCTTCCCTGTACCTCCAGCATTTGTTTTTAATTCATATACTGACAGTGACACATGGCAGGAGTCCACAAATGCATAAGACAGCAGCTGGTTGAGCCCCAAAGGAACTGTCTTTTGGCAATAAATCCGAGGAGCAGACAGCAGACCACACTTTGATAGGTACAGAGCAGGTTGGTCACTTGAATGCTTATGTACCTGCTTGCTGCAGGGCATGCACTTACTCAGGCAGCAGAATGCAACATCAGTGCCCTGCCAAAGCAGTCAGTCCATGGAGACCTGTGAGGTGAGGATCACACAGGTCCAGCAGGTTAGCACAGGGGAGCTGCACCTACTCTCCTCCTCCCTCCTTTTGACATGAATCGTTGCCACATCCTCTTCTTGAATAATTAAACCTACAGCTGAATAATTCAGAGTCTATTCAGAGTCTGTTCAGATTGTCTATTGTCTGGGGCTGAGCAGAGGATGACTGCAGCAACACACAATACACAATAATGCTGTAATATAATATTCTTACTGGGATTACTTTTTTTACTACAAAGCCACCTTTGGGGTTTTCTTTCTTTGTTTGGTTTGGGGTTTTTTTGCTCCCTCCCTTCTCTATGCTAATACTACCCATAACTATGGATCTTGAGGTATCAGTAACCAACCTGCCCTTGCCATAAAGAGAGGAGCAGTCTCTAGTATCAGTCTGGTAAGGAACATCCTTCAAACATCACCTGGACAACAAGCTGCATCAGAAAAATGTGGTGTCCTTGCTTGCAGCCTTGCTCAGGTATGCAATATGGAGGTGCTGGATTTCTCTTCAGGCTGTGTGACAGGGTTTTAACCTCTGGCCCTACAGAGCTGACAAGAGCTTGGGGCTTGAAGGAGCTGGAAGGGGGCTCTTGTGACTGCAGCCAGGAGGACCTGACATGCAAAATGGGGTTCCCACTTCTCTCAAGTATGAATTGCTAGGAGAGGAACAATCTTCACTGATTTTCACCCCCACCACTGACCTATGGGATGTGTTTCCCCTGTATTTAGAGCACAAGGCCTGATCCTGCTTGTCAGATTGACCCCAAGCTGGAGAGTAGGATACACCATTAAAATTCAGCACTGCCAGCTTCAGAACATATTCAAAACAGATAGTAAATGTACTGTTTCTGTCTTTCTGTCATCCTCCACTCCCCCTTGCTTTCATTCCCCTGTTGCAACTGCTGCCTCCCACAAGCCGTTCCCCACATTCTGCTCTCCTAGCAGGGCAGGGGCTCTCCCTGAGGAGCAGTGGGTGTGCTCCAGCAGCACAAAGGGATTTGCAGCAGCAGGAACAGGCACTCACTGGCTGTGAGGAGCAGAGACAGGTACCAGGTCACCAGGGCTCAGCAGGAGCTGGGGACAGAGCGCAGGGCATGCCAAGCAAGCAGTTCTGAGCAAATGAAGTCAAATAAATTATTGATGCAATTTCACCAGTTTCACCAGCTCTACTGAGGATGGATTTGGCCCAAGAAAGCAGCAGGAGGGCAGCACATGAAAAAGTCAGACCCTGGGAACCAGAGAGCTGAGCCCTACAAGGCACCCTGACAACTCTGTGCACACACGAGAACAGCCATGCAGCTCCACAATTGCTCATCTTCTGTTCTCCAGCTCTGTAGTATCACTCCTCAGACTAAAACCTTAATGAGTGCTTGCCAAGTTCTTGTAATCACACCAAATTTCATAATTTAAACATGTTTTGAAGCTCCAGAGAAAAAATGTACATCAGTGGGAACCAGCCATCTGGAAAGCTTTGGAGTCTTTTTTTGCTCATTTGTTTGTTTGCAATTCAGCTATTCCAGTACTGTAAGGGTAATTTAGTTATTTATTTAATTTTAAAGTTTTTACGTTTCAACAAGAGTTTTAACTAATAGATGAAGGCACAACTCAAGCAGGGATAATTCACCACTATGAAAAGTAAATGATTCCTGAATGATGTATGAGGTTTGTGATTATGCCAAGGTATGGTCCATACTGTTACAACCTGTTACTCCCTGATGCTCTTTGCATAATAGTTTCTTGTAATGTTATTTTTCTCTTGCCTCCAAGTTGTAAGAGAGCAGTAGGGTCATAAAATACAAAAGAAGAGACAGAGGTCATAATCTATTAAAAGGTCAAATCATCAAAAGAAAAAGAGATAGTGATAAAAAATGCCTTTTAAAGACATCCTTTAGAATATGCCATGATCCTGGCCCAGGTGCACTGGTCGTTGTGACACTATGTATTACAATATGTGCCAGCTCTGCTTTCATACAAAATCAAGACTGCTCTATGTAAGTGAATGGATTATCTCTTCCATATTCACACCTTTTTGGGTTTTTTTTTAATTACTTATTCTTGCTGACATGAGTTTATGTTGTGTATTATTCCTTTCACTTTCTGGACAATGGTTTGTTTTTTAGTTGTTATGATTTGTTTCAGTGGTCCTTTTGAGGCCCCTAAACAAGAAAATAGAGTCAGGAGATTTGAACATGGATTAAAGTGAAGGAAGAGACAGACTAACAACTGAGCTATGACAGCAAAGAATACCTTTGTGGGAAAGAAATCACCACAAGCAGAGGAATGAATGGACACAGAAGGAGAAATAATGACGAGGAAGAAAGAGAAAACACAGTAAAGGATAAGAGATGGCAAAAATTGAAATACTGAAGAAAAAGGTACACAATAATCTGCTACAGGGAAAAGAAAACTACTGGACTGCAGAGAAAACTGAAAAGGAATTGTGTAAAAAGAATACACAATTTTATTCCAAAACCAACTGAGAGGCCAATAAAGTGTCAAATATAGAACAAAATTGAATATTCTTTAAATGACAAGATACATGACCTTAGAATAGAGGCACGAGTTTTCAGGGGTTTTTTTCCCAGCCATATCTCAGGCAAGAACTGTAGGTGTTGAGTAAATATTTAATTGAGAGCATAAATGATTTACATGTTCACAGCAACACATCCCTCCTTCCTCTGCCTCCAAATAAAATTCTTCCACAGCAAGCATCAAACCTTGATTTCCAATGTCATTGTCATAAATAAAGGCTAGTCCTCTAAGCTTTCTCTTCTTTCTGGCAGTACATTGCTTTGTGCCCACTGTCCCATTGAGATATTTCTCTTGAAACTGTGTATTTTAGAGGAACATGGCAATCCAATCAAAATAACTGTTTATAGCCTTAGGAGGCAAAAAAACCCAACTGTTAGCATTTGGATGTTTCTACAATTAACGTTTGTATGATCTTACATCTTAATGTGAATATATTTGAATGCTTTTGGGTACTGCATAATAAAGAGCTGGTTACTAAACTTAGCAGCACTTCATGTAGATTAGACATTATAATTGATACTTACAGAACAGGACCCAGAGAAATTAATTTTATGTTTCTCCAATTTCACCAGTTTAAATTAAAGAGTTACAAAAGGTCTTTATAGCAAGGGGGAAGACAAAGTGCATGTATTCATGGGTGATGGCCATCACACTTGTTTGTTCTCTGGAAGTGCATGGATGTTTGTAATTCCTGCCCAGGGTGAGCTCTCCCACCTCAGTTCCCTGTGCTGCAGTTTTGCTGCATCAAACTTCAGCCTCCTCCTTCTCCAGCATCCCCGGTCTCTGATATTTTCCCTGTTTCCTTGCCCTCTGCTTCTGTTCTTGAACACTGACAGAATTACAGCCATGAAAGATGCCCCTGTACCAAAAAGTCAGAACAATACTGCTCACACTGGGCTTTTCTTCAGTCCTGTAGGCACCCTTTTCCAGCCTAAGATCTTGGACATGCCGTGGGTTTTCAGCTCTCAATTGAGGAGCAAGGCTGGCTTGGCTTGCCTTCTTTGGCTGGTGTCCCTATAGAAATAACCTGAAATCCTCCTGTACTGGTACATATTCCTCTGCCCCCTTCCTTCCCCAGCCCTGCTCCTCTTCCTGCTTCATTCAGCTCTTCCAGGGGCTCCAAATCTGTGCTAACATCTCCTGTTAGTCCAAGCTTTAGCAATTTTCCAATCAAAGACCTGGGTTCATGCATAAAGTTTGGAAGAAGATGGCTTTGCCTAGAGCAGAAATACTCTCCTTTCTTTCCCCAGAGCCTGTTCATGTGCCAAAAGCCTTTATTGATCAACCTGTATAGATCTGCTGACACTCTGTTGTGCCTTCAGCAGAAGAAAGACTGCCAGAGGCATAAAGTGTGGATAATTCCTATTAGTCAGGCTGGGACCAGTATATTAGAATAGATAACCCAAATCATACCAATATGATCTTCTACGTGGGAGACAATTTCCTGTCCAGATGCCAGACCTGAGGTCACACAGAGAGAGATTTGCACCTCCTGAGCCAGGAATGTAATTCAGCTGCAGCTGCTCAATGACAGCCTGAAGCAGATGGAAGAGCTGCAGGGCTGTATCCAGGTGCAAAGCCTTATCCCAGGTACAAAGCTCTTATCCTGAGCACAGACTGCAGCCTTGGCCACCTCCCTCCCAATCTGGCATTGAAGGACAAAGTGGTGCCCTCACATTATGGACTTAAGGAATGACTTGGTATCTGAGCCCAGGAGACAACTTTGAGTTGTGCTGGATTCACAAGACACTAAGGAGAGAAACCTCATCCTTCTTCCCAGGGAATATCACAGAAGATGTTTTGACTGCCAATAAGGAAGAAGGAGCCCCCTGAATCTGGAATTTATCTCCATCACAAATAATCCTGAATAAACACCATTAATGAGCACGGACAATGCTAGTATGAAATTCTGTCCCAGCACTTCCTCGTCAAGCTGGCCTGTTCCAAACACTCTAATCTAAAATTATGTTTATCAGGGAAGTCATAAATGTGGGACCTCCAATCAGCAATGTTTGGTGAAAGAAAGGAATAGATAAGATTTTTCGTATGCCCGGAATGCCTAGTTAAATAATGGCAGAAAAGGGAGGTGAAGACAGCCACAGGCAGGGGAAAACCTGTAATCAGGCCTCATTAATACTATAGTTAATTGATTTTCTGCTTAGATTCCAAGGAGGAACAGGAAGCTTTCTTTAAGGTGGGTAATAGATTAGCAAACATTGGAGAGGCAGAGAGGAAGGGAGACACTCGTATGTAAACAATGTGGACTTCTCCAGTTTTGAAAACTCTGTTTGCTTCAGAAGCTAGTATGAAACTCAATGGTACAATATTCACAGACTATTTTAAGCCTTTAAAGATTTTTTTCCCCAAAATTTGCATGCTTTAAAAAAAAATAAAATTCTCTGTTTGTGAGATTTCCCCTCTCCTTTTATCATATCTAGGGAGTCATAAATTGAAGAATCCAGCGTTGCTCAACTCTGCTAATCGCTTGGCCTACATTTAATTCTCTTTTCATGTGGTGATTCAGATGCTCTGACTAGCGAGACATGGAGAGAGAAACAAAAACTATTTTCCCAGAATGAAAAAGGCCTGTTTTAATTCAGTTCAGGTAAACTATACAGACTTTTTAAGTGGTTGGTGCTGACTGAGATTAAACAGGAGCAATACAGTGCCAAAAGGGTTGTCCAAGAATATTATCAAAGTAATGGTCTGTCTAACCACATAAATATGTTTATATGGGATGTTGTTCTCTGAAATCTCACGGGCTGCAGAGCAGGCATCTCACCCAAGCCCTGATATGTCCATTATATCAGTGCTAAATTTATCCCAGTAATCCAAATCCAAGAGCAATGCTGCCTTACAAATCCAGCTACCTCAAAGTGCACCTTTTTCTCCCCCCTCTAAAACATTTTTCCTATTTATACCCTGCTTCAACAGCTGTGCTTTATTCCCCATTCAACATCCATTTTCCCTTAAGAGGGATAATTAATTTAGAACTCCAGGCAATCAGACATAGGTGAGAAACCAGCTTTCCTGATGTTGCCTTTCTTTTCTTAGCCATTAAATGGTGCAATTCTGCCTCACGTTTACATGGGAACAAGGGAATACACCCAAAATCAAAACCAGAAAATAATTCCTTTTCGCTATGCTAACATAATGAAATATAAAATTTCAGAAGTCATATTCCTCTGCTACAGTATTAATTCATCCTGGGTTCTTAGGTACTAAAAAGTCAAGAACTGACAAAATTGGGCTTTGATGTGTCATCTTCACTTAAGCAACCACATGCTTGCCCAAGTAAATAGTTTGAAGGAGCGTTTTCAGGAACCTCGGGTGCAGTAATACTTCCGAGATTTCCTTTTTCCCATCAGAGCAGAGCAGCCTGTTTGCATTTATTGGAGCTTTCTGTACGTGCTCCCTGCTTTTAGTCCTGAAGGCTGCCAGCAATCGGGTGCTCCAGTTACGGGGGAATCTCAGCCCTTCCTTACCCAAGGTGATGGATGCAAAAGGTCACACTGACACTGCAAAAAGGAAAAATGAGTCCCCAGGCTATGTGAGTTGTTGGCTGAGGTTTTTTGTCTGAGCTGATATTAGGGTCTTAGGGTGTTGTTGACCCTTAGAAAGAAATTCATCCCCTGGGACTTGAAAAGGAAGAGGGGAAGGGGGAAATAGTTGATGTCACCCTTCTCTCCGTCGGGTCCCTTGCTTCCTTGGGAGGCCGTGGTGCTCTCAGCCAGCTTGTCATGCTGCCCCAGGGAAGCTGCATACATGAATCAGGGCATAGGTTACCTGAGAACATATAAATGGGCACATATTGGTGATCTCAGTTATATAGTGTAAACTGTGCTCATGTTTCATCACCCTAGACTGAGGTCAAATTCTCTCATGATGTTAGCGTATAAAAAGTCCTTTCCTGGTGCTGTAATTAAGTGTGTTATATTATTTATTCTATACCCTTCATGCAATGAGTGACTTCTGCTAGCCTGCTTTTTGCATGATTTCCCTTTAGAGCTAAAACAGTTGGGATAGTGAAAAATATATTGCACTTTATGTCACCTCCCACCCCCCCAGTATTGGCACAGCGTGTAAAGCACGAAAGCGAAAACATTCACACATGCAGCGTTCTGTCACTGTGAGTCTACTTGGACTCCTCTTTTAATAAAAATCCAGGTGATTCCATGTGATTCTACCTTTGCAACACTGCATGTGCTCACACTGGATGCTTTGTGTTTTGCAGACACTCCGGGAGAAGCCTGATGGAGAGGGGCTTGCGGGCGAGAGCAAGAGAAAACTACATTTACAGTAAATAAAAGCATCATCCGCAGAAGATCTCAGTGACCTTTGAAGTTGCAAGGACACATGGCCTAGACAGGTAAGGGAATTACATTACTCATTATTTTCTGGTGGTTTTGTGCTGTGAAGCATGTTCGTACAAGGGAAGAGTAGTTTGCAAAAATGTGTTTAAAAGGAACTGGATTTGTCAGCCATGACAACAGCTAGGGGAAGATTTAAATAAAATAATAGGTGTTTTTTGCCTTTAATGTCTATAATCAGTTAACGCAGCGTAAAAACCAGCACATCATTACTCTTCCCCTCTCCACTGTAGAAAAAATCAACAAAGAGAAAACAAACAAGCAAACCCAGTATTTTTTAGCTTGTCTTTTAAGAGCCTGGCTCCTGTTTAGTATGCATTTAGTAACGATGCATTCAAATGAATAATTTAGACCCTCGATGACAACTTTTCAAGAGCAGTTTTATCAATGTCAGTCAGCTTCCTGTTTTTGACCATAGAAACGCAAGACAGAAACCACCACTGCCATTATTAGTTTTGGCTCATCTTCCTGCTATTTGGATAGGAAAGCCCCATTTTAATTTTTTTTTCTGGTAATGAATTGACATGGTTACTTTTAGAACTTCCTGATTGTAGATGCTGAATCAAATGTATTACCATAAAAGAGAAAAAAAAGCCCTGCCTTGTACCAGCACTGCTAAAGCTGCAAAGCCAGACACTCCTGGGAAATGTTAGAGTTTGCACTGTCTTAATTTTGCAGGTTATTACTTCTGAGTTCTAAGGCACAGACAGTCACCTTACAGGTACTGACAGGCTTGCTTACAACAGCCCCAGTGATGCCACATTTACTCACAGACACTGGAGGAGGGAACCATACTCTCCCTCAGCAGAGCAGTTTCCTTTGTTGACAGTACTTTGGGTGGCAGTTGTGTGGGGAAGGATACTTTTAAGGACTTTTATGCTCAGTTGCACACAATTGCTCCACATTCTGGTGCTTGCACCAACAGCCTCACAAGGGCTAGTTTTAAACATAGGACTGTGTGTGTCCCTTTCTGTTATGGGTCTATGGATCTAGCAGGTATAAGAAGTTCACCTTGCCCTGCATGAAACATCTCAGCTGAAGCCAAAACCAGCTCCTGCCTGGTAAGAATTTTTCTCATCCCTGTGGGTTTTTTTCAGGTTGAGGCTTATTATTTCATTTTAGGGAAGGATATTTAAAGTGAAAAGAACTTTGAAATCAAGACATCAGCTAAAAATATCACTAAATATTTAGTATTCCCTTCCACATGCTCATGGAGATTTTTTCCAGCTTTTTCTTTGAACCTTATTGATTCCTGTTGTGAACATAATTTTATGTAGGTGCACACCCTGCATAAGGTGCCAAGCTGCACAGTGTTCTGTTGGATTCAGTAATAGGCTTAAATTTAGCAATTTTCTGATTGGAAATAATGCCATTATTCATGTGCCCTTGTACCAACTCCCAAGCTGCTGCCTGGCTCTCTTGACAATATGACGTTCCTGATGCACATTATCTCAGAGGTCAGGGCAGAAGGAAAGGTGTTATACAACACTCGAGAACAAATCCTCCAAGGAGGAGATCTCAGATGGGCACAAAAATGTTATACACCAATCTTGGCACAATATCTGCTGGGTCCTTACACACTTGGAATATATACAGTGCTCCCTTCCTGGTGTTACTTACAGCTGAGGCATCAGCACTGGCTCAGTACACACAGTGCTGTCCTTGGGACAGCTGGCCACAAGAATGGTAAAGAACAGTGACTGATGGGCTAAACTGGGGGGAACATGAGCTTGTTCTTATTTTTTGAGGTTGTATGGAGCTTTTTCTTGTAGCTTATGTTACTTTGTGAGCAACCAGCAAAGGCACTGAAAGACAGCAATCTATTTGTTTGTATTCAGAATTCCTGCTTCCCCATCAGATTTAAATTAAAATGTTTGGTCCAGTGGCTCAGTGGCTTGATCGCTATATCTGAAAATTATATGTAGTCCTCAGAGTGTTGTGAAAAAGCAAAGGCTAGAACTTCATCAGCCCAGCAGCCGAGGTGTGAGCACAGAGTGAGCTGGAGGTGGGAGAGCCATCCTTAGAGCAGCCTAGGAGCCAGGACACAGCTTGGCCTGTCCTGAGCATCCTGCTGCTGCAGCCAGCCTTTCTCCTGCCCCCTGTGCTACAGCCCAGGCACAAGGCAGGTGCCCAGGGAGAAGCTGAGCAGCTGCAAACAGCTGGGACAAGGAGACACCAGCTCAGGAGCTTTCATGGGGACGTGAGCACCTTCAGGCTCTGCCCTGCCCAGCCCTGCAGCTGCAGCTCGGAGCCTCTTCATTTACAGGCCTGCATGCAATTGAGCACAAAAGCTGTGAGGACCTGGAGATTAAAATATTTGATTTGCCTGAGCAGAAAGGACTTACTGACACAAACCAGGGCCTGTGATGAGATCTTGTTTACCAGGCAAGTGTGGGGCTGGAAATCAATACACCAAAATTGCTGTGACCAGAAATTAGACTCACTTAGTGAAAAAAATTCATTAAAACAAGCTATGCCTCACATCACACCTTTTGCATGACTGATTTAACACTGTTACTTCTTGCTTTCTCCCAGAATGACCTTTCTAGAGGGAAATCCATGTAGAAAGTCACTTGTAAAAATGATGAAGTAGAAAATAATAAAAAATGGCAGTCTTTTTTAATGAGGCACTTGCTAATAAAGGCTTTAATTAAAATGTTGTCGAAAAACATAAAAGACAATTTAAAAAACCACAGATGTGTGCAGCAAGTCACTTGTGCAACATCTTTTGCAATTGCTTTTTAAGAACCTTTGATGGGTTCTCTTTATATTAAAACTCTTTTCTTTCCCCTTAAACATCAGTTGCCCCACACTTGCACTGGTCATAGTCTCATCAAATACGTAAAAAAGACTTTCTTACCAAGAGTTATTGTGCAAAAGTGATCTGAAGTTGAGGGAAGAAGCTTTATGAATCACAGATACAGCAGAAACAATAGCAGGAGTGCGTGAAATTATAGAACAAGGGGAGAGACAGGGGCTGGTGACTGGATCACTAATAGAGCTGGGAGAGAATCATGAAGTATCAGTTTCTAATAAACTCCATGTATCTCCCATGCTAATGTGCCTTTCTTCAGATAAAGGACGGAAAGCCCCAGGCCCTGCTCACAGAAACTGGCCTTGTGCTGCTGACTAACAGCACCTCTGGCTAACTTAGGCAAGCAGATTAAAATAAGCCTGATACAAGCAACAAAAGGAAGGATTTGTGTCCCTTGTATCTTCCTTTCAAACTGATATCCTTGGGATGGCAGAGGAGACGTGGCAGGACCACCAGTTTGTGGTGCCAGCATCTGGTGTGTGTGCTGTGTGCATGTTTTTATGAAGCACATTTTGGGAGCTGACACTCCTTTTCTTTCTTTTTCTCTCCACTTCTCCATCCAAACAGAAAAATCCTCCAGCTAGAGCTCATCCCAGCAAGGATAGTAGTAGTACATATACGTGTAGATGGTGGAGAAAAAGAGCTTCAGTCTCCTTTGTACTGCTGGCAATCAGCAGAAATTGAGAAGTGTCTTTTCTCTCCTAAATGCTCACCCACAAGCTCAGCTTCCACCTGAACTCACTGTGTGTGGTGCACAAACCTGCCGAGCCCTGAGGCATGGCTATATAATAAGATGTTCATTGCCAGCAGATTAAAATTCAGTTTAACACCTATTTGCCCACACAGAGCTGAAGTGGTAACAAGGAGCAGGTCTCGTTAGCACTCTGCTCTGCTGCCCTGTACCCCCAGGAGCTGATAGCAGTTATTTATATTTTTAGAAAGTAGGTATAAACCACAGAAATTATTGCAGTTGGACTTTACACTAGGAGACAAAGGTGTGTTGGCTCACTCCGTGTTGCTGGGTGCCCCAGGATTTGGGATATGATGCTGGATAAGGGGTGTGCAGGACACACACACCAGGGTGAGAGCAAGTGGTTCACTTGGATCCAGAAGCCAAGAGATCCTATGGCCTGGCCATGGCTCTGGGCAGCATGCAACAGTGGCAGGCAAGTCCTCTGAGTTGCATCAAAAGAAAGATTTTGTTAGGAAGAATCCCTCTTCTGACATGGAACTCATGCTTTTACTATTAATAAATATTAATTTTAAAAAATCAGTAGGAACGGGGCTTTTGAAATCCCGGTGTGAAACCAGTTGTAACGAAAGTCAGCTACTGTTCTATAGCTCTGGACCTCTGTGCCTTCAGAAATTAAAAGCCCCATTCCTATTGATTTTTCAACTGTTTTCAGTCTGGGATTTCAAAAGCCCCATTCTTTGTGCAGATCTTTCTTTCCAGGAATTCAAAGAAGAATGGTGACTAAATTGTATTTGAAGCTTGACTACGAGTTGTTCATCTGCACGTCCCACATGTTTGGTAGACAGGATATTACATTATATTTTTATTTGCCTTTCTGGTTTAAACAATAGCACATCTTCCCTGGGAAACCAACAGTATTTAACTAGCGCTGAATTAAAAGAGACAATGAAGGAGCTGGGCTTACAAGGAAAAAAAAGAAGCAGAAAAAATTGCATCGATTAAAGTTCCCAGCTTTAAATTGTTTGTTCAAAGTTCATCTACTGCAGTGAAAGCCCCCATAAAGCCAACGTACAAGGGAAGGTTTATGCATATAATTTGCATAGCTGCCATTCAGAGCCAGACAGGGTAGAAAATAAGAGGTTACATGCTATTCACGCTCTAACCCAAAGCCTCGACTCCTTCCAGAGTCTCAGCACAGCTGGAGGATTTTTTGCTAAATTTGTCACCAGTGTAGCAGGGAACAACCAAGAAAGATGGAAAGAGCATAATTAGACTTTAGGCTCAGTATCTCAGGGGTAAGAGCAGAGCAGCTCACCACCCCTTTGGAACCAAAACCTGATCTCAAGAAGATTCACAAACCCAGCCAAAAAAAGAGATGTCACTAAGTGGTTGCATTTCTATTTAGGATAGTTAAAAAGACAGAACTGTGTTCAGTTGAAAGAGAGAGTTTAAACCAGCCAAGAGTTTGATTTGAAACTGAAATGCTGAGTTCTGGTTTGTTTTATGAGTTCCATAAATGCTGCACTTTTAGGTGATTTAAAAAAACAAAAACAAGTTGGTAAAATCTAGCAAAGCTTTTTGCAACATTATCAGTGAAATGGTGCTTCAGGGGTAGTGAGATCATGGCACATTTTCTGAAGGATGGAGTAACATTGGGTAGGATTTTCCCTGAATGCCAAATCCTACTGTATACTAGATTATCAAAGCATATCTTCATGTTTTGGAAAAAAAAAAAAGCAGTCCATCTTGAAAATTTTTCCCATTCATCCTTTAGTTTCTCAAAAAACCACTTCATTTAGGGTGATATTTCTGAAGTGGATATTGAGAAAAATGCTTCTCTGATCTGAGGATCCCCTGTTTCTCATGAAATCAATATTATATGTTAGTTGTCCTCTCCATCTCTGAAAAAAATCAAGTCATAAATCTTTCTGGCATCTCTATTCATTCTCCTGATTACCTCGTATAATGCTGAGGAACAAAGCAAGCTTTTTTTTTGCTAAATTGCTTGTCTGGAGAGGCTGGTGAAGGGGACAGTGTAGCCGAGGAGATAAAGCCTCTAACTCCACGTTAATATATAGCTCAGAAAGAAGAGAAATTGGAATAGCCATGAAATATGGAGTACAAGATACACCTTGCATTAGAATTTCTGAGCTGAAGGAATGGGCAATCAAGATTTAGGTGGCATAATATTCTGAATTCTATTTTAAAAGCATCATTATCATCAGAGAACATTTATTATAAATCCTTCCAACGGATTCCCTGCAGGAATAAGGTGGCCTAGCTAACAAAGCCTTGCTTTATCCAATCAAACATACTCCATTTTCCTATAAAATGTAGACAAGGCACCTGCTTCTACCATCTCCATGGCTCAGCTGCCACTGCACAAATATTCCTTTATATCCAAGGAGTTACCTGGGCACTACCACATGTCCTGGTGTACAAAGGTTTCCATTCACATGCCTTGCAAGAAAGAGCAAACAAGGACACCACAACTGCTAAGCACACAGGAACTTGTTCAGCTCCAGCAGACACAGCATTTCCCACCCCCTGCCAGGATTTTCACATAGCAACGCCTTAGCAGGCACGTAAAGGCAGCCAAAACAAGAGCAGGATTTGCTGCCTTAGCTCTTCCCTTTGCAGCCTTGCAGGAGGGAAAGGAGACAATCAGGGTCCTTGCAACCCATAACCTGTAAAACCAGTGTCAGTACACTTTTACCTGTGCCCCAGAGAGACTTTTGCTTCTCATTTATCAATCCTGGCTCTAGAAAATGCTGTGCCTTGAACACATGTTCATCTCTCAGGGATTATATGCTGTCACTAGAATCGTGAATGCCCCTCTGACCCATTAAATACCCAGAGACTGGGGACACCACACAGTCCAGCAGATCTGGATCTAGTCTGTGTTGTGGCAGTGCCCATCAGGGGCAGTCTTTGGGGTGATCTAAAATAGCAGCTCTATAGACTGTGTAGGTCTGATTTATCAGCATCCCGGTGGGTGCTGACCCACTGGCAAATTCCAGCCCTAAATCAGGCACACAGGGAGCCCCACTGAGGTCAGGGAGGCTGCTCAGCTGAGCGAGGCTTACGCACAAGAACTGCAACTCAAACTCCTGCTAATTGCAGTGAGAGCAGGCTCGGCCCCAAGGAAGGGATGTACCAAAAACATCAGAGAGGATTCTGTCTGTGTCCTTGCGTGAATACACCTGTGGAGTACCCGCCAAGCATAGATGTGTACCAGGAATGAGAGATGCAGAAGTTTGAATGGCATCCAGGCAATGTCCCTATCACTGTGTATTTTCCTAGATCCAGCCTGCTGTGTTACAGCCCTCCTTCAAACCAATGTCTTACATTAGCACAATGATTTTTCCAAAGGAGACTTTCCAGTGACCGTGCACCAAAACCCTACTTCATGAAAGAAGTTGTGATGCTGTTTCTGGCACAGCAATCAGAGACCCAACAGGGAGAGGAACGCGGCTCAGGCAGCATTACAGAATTACATTGCTGCAAGACATCTGCTCTTTAGTGTACGATTCGGATCAGATCATAAAGAGCACGCAGTGAAGAGGAACCTCCAGACACTCACCAGTGAATCTGTAAATGCACACGTTGCCACCACAATCAGGCTGAAGACATTGGGGGTTTGGTACTCTCATTACAGATTAGAGTAACACATCACTTCCATTCCCACAGCTTTCACAACCTGGCTATAAGAAAATAAATTGCAGCGGAGGGAACTGGCGAGTTACAGTCTGTGGGTGAAAGAGGAGGAGATGGCAGATAGCTGTGTGTAATGCTTTATGAAACCCTCCTCTATTTTTCTCTAAACAATTATGAATAAAATACCAGCCTGTTTCAACACAGCCCAAATCCAGCCCTTCTACGATAAGGATTTAAAGATACTTAAAGCTGGTTTGTAAGCAGCTTTGTTTCTGATTAGGATTAAAAAGTATCCTGAGTGTTAATCCTACATTATTCAGTGATCTTAAAAGAAAGGAAAATATATAGTGAAAAACCCTTCACTAACCAATCAACCAACCACTATTAGTGTCAGGATGGCTACAAAATCTCTTTCTACGTGTCTGCGATAATTCAATTATCGTTTGTGCTTGCAAAGGAACATGAAGTGTTGGTTACTTTGGGACAACACTCTCCAAGCTCCCTTTAGAAACCTTTTGTGCTATTAAATCATTTATTCCCAGCACTGTGCTCAGCTGACAGCCCCATACATCAGCTCATCCTGAAGAGAAGATCTATATAAAGTCTTTGAGCGGCTCTTTCCCAGCGCAGGACGCTCGCGTCTTGTCTGCGGCCAAGACATCGGTACAATACAGCACCACCGCCTTTTGTTTTATCAAACCTCAAGGAAGGCTGGTAATTTCCATTTTCCCCCTCAACACCAAGACCTACTTTCCTTTAAAAACTCTGATCTTTGCATCCCTTTCCACCCCCTCATACACCACGGTTTCTATAATCATCACCTTACATAAGAGACCCAGAACCGGGAGCGGTTATTTATCCATGTTTGCGTGCCCTCGCTTTCTCCCTGGAGAGCACCAAAATAACCTAACAGGTCCCCATTTGGGGCTGCCATACCCTTGTAATCAGAGGTGTCTGCTGTCACCCTAAGGGGAAGGATGCTGGGGACAGGGAAAAAGGGTTCTTGCTGAAGGTATCTTATAGGGTCCTTGCTCTGGTGTTATCTTTCCAAATATTCAACTCCACTTGTGTGCTACACAGGAAGTGATGAAGTACCCAGCTCTGCCAGTGCCCTGGGGTTTGCACAAAGGGAGGCAAGCAGGAAATTAAGAGGGAGCATCCACAGTCCCAGAGTCTCTGAAGCACACAAACCTGCACCTACCCAGAGAGTCAGGCTTCTGACCAGGCCCTTGTGTGGCTTTTATTGTTGGCCTGTTTATTTTCAGGTGGCCCTGTAGCAGCATTGTCACTCAGCTGGTTTCTAACTGACCTGGCAGGTTTTTACTGCTCTCCTGTCCTGCTCGCTGGCAGAACAGTAAAGTCTGGGGGATTAATGTGCCCCGACACCCACGCAGGAGCTCCTGCTCCTCTCCTCCTGAGAAGAGGAAGTTTTGCTGACAGATGCCTCTGTTTGAAGTGTCCGTGTGTATTTAGGCCCTGATCCATCGGAGCATGGAAGCCCTCGGCCCTTGGCACATCCATATTGCTGTCACCAGGCTGTGTAAAGTAAGGTGGGTATTTAAGTCTTTCCTGGGCTTAAAGCTTCAGTTTATTGTCTTGGCAGCTCTTGTAGCCTGCAGTGCTCTAGGTTGATGATTTACAGAGCAGCCAAAGAAGAAAGTTTGCAGCATACACATATTTCTGCAGTGAAAAAGCACAGGATAACTTGTTTAATCCATTCTGGGGGAGGGCTTTTACAAGCAAACATGCATTTACCCTTTTTATTAGGCACTTCAGCCACAAAATTTATGACCTGAGCACAGTTTTGCCCTGTGCAGAGCACCTGCAGGAGAAGGCAGTGGTGCATGGCCTATAAATGCCTGCTAGACACCATACAGGGTGCTGGGGTTAGCAGCAGCCTTATAGGGATAGACGCATCCCAAATTTAGTCACTGTTTCAACCCACTCCTTGTCTTGCCAATTTGGTTCCTGCCAAGCTCTCCACTGACTTTGTTGCTTTGAGGGAAGCAGATGGGAACTGGTGTTATTCCAGAAGGCTGGAGGAGTTTCTAATTTCCTAAGTTTCCAGACAAGTTTGACAACAAAAATCTAGTCCTGAAGAAATACTTTTCTTCTTTAAACAAAAAAAAAAAAAAGTTTGGTTTTATTGCAGAAAAATCTCAACTTATTATCAGCATACAGATTTTTTTAGTGCAAACCAGCACCCCATGTTCAGCTTTGTGTTACTGATACCCTCCATCAGCTTTGTTCTTTGGCCAAACCATTTCTTCGGTGAGCTGCTCTTGTCTGGGGTCCTCAAAAGCTGATTGTCCCTGCCACTTGCCAGACCACCTTCCTTCCGTTTCTCCGTCATTTCTGTAGAAGTGAACTCCAGACTGTACAAATCCAAATTAAAAGACTTAATTTTTATGACTTGTCAGCCAGACAAAATTAGTTTTGCTGATAAGGGAAATCCGCTTGTTTGCTGGAAGAGAGACGGGAAGTAGCTGTGCCAGCTCAGGGGATCATACTCAGCCAGGACTGGAAATAGCAGCACTCAGCCTCAGAGTTCATCAGTGAGCCACTTCTTCAGTAAAATCACCCAAACAATTTCCTGATGCTTCCCTAATCATGCCTCTCAAATTCTTCTCCCCCCCTCATCACCCGTTGATTTGAAAAAGTGAGTCTTTTTATCCTCTCTTCAAAAACTACACTGCTTTACTGACAGGGTTGAAAATGGACATTATGGTTCTTGATTGTCTTGTTCACTCACCTTCCACAGTGGTGGTGTACAGCAATGATCAGTAAATATGATTTTTTACATTTGAAATGTAAAGCTACCTGGTGTCATCATCACCTCATCTATGTCAGAATAATGCTCAGTTTTCACCTGACCTTTAGAAATCAGCAGATCCAATTACTTGTAGCATTCGCTGAGGATCCTCCAGGGATCTCACTGTAAATTATACTGTATTCTACAAATAGATATGACAACACTAATCAGCAAATTAAATGACAGTGATCATTCCTGTAGAGATACTTAAACACCTGATTGAGTTGCTACATTGGATCTATGCAGCCTTCAGCTTCAGCCTGCAGAGCCACGGCTCTCACACACGGGAAAGGCTGACCTTGCAAGCACACACCTGTAGCTTACTGAAGATGTCTGATAAAAGAAGGGAGAAAAAGGATGCCTCCAAGCATATGGACATTGATGGATGGCAACTCCAGTCCCTTCGTTAATATTTTGCTCTGATATTGCCACCCATTTCACTTTACACAATTACTCCCAGGCTGAGCAGGTCTGGGCACTTCCTGTAACACTCTTTTCCCAGGGCATGGGAAAGCCATCAGTACCCCAGTACCAAGATGCTGCCCAGGTAATCCTGAGATATATTCCATATAGTCCTCCTTGAGATATATTCCATAGTCTACTCAACAGTCATTTTGCAGGGACAGGGACTGTCCCACCTCCACCCTCATTGCCCTGTCAAGCTGCAGGAGAGTAATAATTGCCAAAACCCCACATCACCAGCCGGCTGCTCCTGGGGCTGCGCTCCATGTGTTGCCTGCACAGTGTGGTGAGTTCAAAAATGCTGGGCAGGAAAGGCAGGGTGCAGAACTGTGAGGTTGGAAGGTCCAAAAGAACTTCTAACAGGCCGTGGGGCAAAGGAGACCATTGTTGGGGCCAGGTATACAGTGCAAAAGGCTGGAGAGCCCTGAGGCTGTGCTGGGAAGGTCAGCCAAAAGAGCCCTGGGGGATGTGCTGCACTCACAGCCACTGTCACCTTCATCTGGCCACATCCTCCAGCCATTCACTGGAAGCAGGTGCTGCAGGAGAAGGGCAGCATGGAGCCGAGAGGTGCGACTGCATCCTCCACCACAAGCTGTTATTTTGACAGCTCTATTACAGTCATATAGAAACAACTCCTGGGAAGTGTAAAGTGCTATAAAAAAACAGGCAGGGAAATCATCTGTCCTGCAATATGCCAGCTTTCACTGCAGAAGAGGATGGGATGCCAAAGAAGATCTGCAATGGGTTCTTTCCCTGGCTCTTTCTTTGGCCACACTGGTTATTGTCACCTCCAATGCACTATTTCTCCTCTTAAGTCTGTGTGGTTAGCACATCTGATGTTTATTTCATAGCAGCCCTCTCCCCCAGAAGATTAATTCATTTTTCACAGCAGCATGAAGATCTCAGCCCCAGCTGAAGTGAAGGGATGAACAGCCCTTTCTCAAGCTACCTTTCTTAGGGAGAAGCAAAAGCTTATCCCAGGAATCACTTGCTGGGCTCAGAGTTAAGGTGCGACTCTGCGTCCACACGAAGTAGCACAGACTGTGGAGATACCACAGTGATTTCCTACCCCAGGTGCCATTGACACAAAATCCAGGCTGCTTCTTGCTGTGCATGGGCCTGCCAGGATTTCAGTGAGGGATTTTGGGAATGCAGGTGCATTTCTTGGTTTGACAAAGTGTCAGATCCTGTACAGACCAAGGCTCATCCCATTTGAAAACAGCAGCCCTCAGAAGAGCATGGGACCTCTGGAGTCACCTCTGCAACAGCAAATAGAGTCGTGCACTCAACCCATACAAGCTGCAGCAGGGCAGCCCTGCTGGGAGCCCAGCCACGTGTTTCCACTGCTCTGCTCCTTCAGGAGCCTGCAGCATCACCTGGAGGGCTTGGTCACCAGGAGGGGGCTTTGCTCTGCACACCTGTGACTGCTGGGAATGCATCTTCCTAATCCAACAATACCTCAAGAGCAGATATAGCCAAGATACACCCAGCCTCTCTAGCACCAAAAATTCAGTATAAAGTTTCTTTGGTATTTTGGGGTTTTTTCACCTCTAACCACGCATAGTACTTGGTAGCAACACCATCTGATACCCCAGCACAAACAAGCCTGCTCATTTGTGTTGCCTCGTTGGCGTTCTCCATAGAGACACACACACAAGTTTTCTCTTTATGTGCCACTCCTCCCACCTTGGGGAAGGAAATTAGAAGTGCTGGTGGAGGAGATCCAGTCACATTTCCTTCCAGCTTCTGGTGGCATCAGCTCAACAGTAACAGTTTGTAAGGCAAAACAAAAGGCTTGTGAAGCAAGCGTGTGTCTCGGAGTCCTACCCAGAAGAAATGCCTGTCAAGTGTTCCAGAAATTCACTGTGACTTTGGTAGGTTTTTGTTTGACAAGAGGCATGCTGCAAAGTTCACCTTTCACCCTCATTACTGCAGATTATTCTCACAGCTGAAGTGCAGTTCACTGCAAATTGGTGCTGCACTCTCAATCAGCATCACCCTTCTGTCAAGGGAATGCCTTCAAGGGCTTCACTCTGCACCTGGCACTTCTTGTGGAGGAGCCCTTGCAGCAACAGGGAAAGTTTTCAGCCTGAGGAGCAACACCCAAGTGCTGCTGGCAGGAGAATCCTCACTGGCAGCTCGGAGGAGCTGTAGGTACCCCACACTGACTGACACACCCACCCTCTTCCCTGTACAAACCAATGACACCCTGAAACACTTGCACAGGTGTAGGAAGTATCATTGCATCCTCCTGTAGCAACTCTGGATGCCAACAGAATGTGATTTGAGTTTGAAACAAAACACAATTTAATTCCTTTGTACCCTCTTTTATTTAAAAACGTGGCAGTGTGAACATTCTCACAGGAACAGCCTCTGTCCCTTCCTTGCCGTTTTTGTGCCCATATTTCTAAGGCAGCACCAGTCCTCTAGGGCCACAGGCTTAGCTGGAGCTTTGTGAGAGGCTCATAGTGTACTAATATTTCTGTATTAATATAGTAAGCACTACAAATATTGCCTTTTGCTTTCTCCCGTCCCCCTCTCCTGTGTCCTCCACCATGGATATCATGGCATTGTTCTGAATCTCTACACAGCACCTCTTTTGTCTGGGAATGGTTACAGGGAAAAAATCAAGAAAAGACAGATATTTCAGCCATGGAACACCAAGGAGAATTTAATTTGTCATGAGCTGGAGTAATTAAAAGTAATTTTTGCGTGTTTTGGATGCTGACTTCGGTCAGAGCATGAGCTGTGCAAAATGCTTATTTTTATAGTTTTGACGTAAATCGTGGAATGTTTTCTTTCTTAATTTGGAACACTTGCCCCAAATGTTCCAAGTCTCTGTA
This sequence comes from Petroica traversi, assembly GCA_025920805.1. Classification (NCBI taxonomy): domain Eukaryota; kingdom Metazoa; phylum Chordata; class Aves; order Passeriformes; family Petroicidae; genus Petroica; species Petroica traversi. Next base: position 2,742,944 of record JAHLSL010000010.1, read on the forward strand.
GATAAGTCCAGGCTCTTTTCTTCCTCACGACATCCATCCATCCATTAAAGTCCCAGGGTTGATTGCCCAAGTCATTCAGCTGGGCTGAACACAGGACCAAGGCATTTTTAAAATGGTAACTTCCAACAGTCTTGATAAACCAGTGGTTCCAAGTAAGATGCACAGTTTTGCTATCTAAAATCTGCCTTCTTCTTTGCAGAAGTGCCATGGGTCATTTGCTTAATAAAACAAACCCAGCCTCCTCCCCCAAGCCCAGCATATACACAAAAATAATTTCCTTGGTTTTACTTTTCTCTAGGGATGTTTAAACTGTCAGCTTTGCTGAGCTACATTCTCCCCTCTCATTCTTTCTCATGGGGGATGTCCTGTCACGGGGGACTCAGTGCAAAGTCACATTTTGAAGTTTTCCAGAGGATTTAATATTAATGCACACATAAAAGACTTGCAAAATCTTTTGAAATGATCATATTCTCTCAATAGTTGCTAGAGCTGGTGTTCAGCTGTGACAAATAGTTCAAAATATAGTCCATGCAAACACTTCTGATCCCAGGGTTACATGGATGTGTCGTTTTTCAGATCAGTCACTGTCTCAGGGTTCGGCACATGATCATTGGCTCACTCACACTGAGATCCATTTGAAATTATCCCATGTTTTTGGAATCACTCAGTGTTGAACGGGGAGCTCTCTGTTTCCACTTGTATCTTCTCTTATCCATGGAAAGTCCTACTTGGCCAAGAACAATAAACTCTTGGAAATGATCGCATACATCTCGAAACCTCCACCAGCGAACGTGGGAAAAGCAGAAGCTTTGGTTTTGTTTTAACCTAGGACACTGGCGAGGAATCAATTGCTGTAATGGATAGCACTGCAAAAATGTGAACCCACAGGGCCTGTCTCATATGGATACACGCTTGAGAGTTTCTCACATTTGCAGTCTCAGCTGTCATCCTCTGCAGGCGCCCACAGCCAGAAGCAGCGGTGCGAGATCTCCGCCAACACCCCCACTCTGAGACTTGGGCTCAGAGTTGAAGATCCATGATAACCCATCAGTTAAAATCCACCGAAATTCAATTCTCAAAATGCTTGAAATGATTAATAATTAAAAGCTGCCTAGATAGGAATGTAACATGCCAAAATGTTGGCCAGCACAGGCAGCTTGGCACAACAATTTGCATTACAGCCTTTTCATCAATTACAATAAACAACTGTGCTAGAATCCCTACTCCACTATTAAATTAATATGCTTTTTTCTTTCTTTTTTTTTTTGGCTCACATATGGCAGAAATATCCTTGTGGCAATGGAAGGGCCTTGGCAGACCTGTGCCTAAACTGTGTGTTGATGTCTTACAAGTCTCCTGTAGTGAGAGCAGGGGTTTAGCCCAAATCCAGCCACTGGGATCATGAGGGCCTGGATGGGCTCCATCTGCAATCAAAGCCACAGTGTGGCTCCCATAGAAAGCTGCCTGGGAAATGGATGTGTTTTATTGTAAGACGAATCCCGCTCCTGCTGTAACTGGTGGCAGATTGTAATTTTTGCCAGGAAAAGCAGGATCTGGCACTGTTGGCTGATGCCTGTATTTCTGCTGGTAAGAAATGCTAGCCAGAAAGCCTAAAATGGTTGTATAGAAACATCCTCCAACTGGTTTCCCCCCATTTCATATAAATATTTCATGCTTTAAATCAATTATCTGTCTTCCACAGCTCCCTGTGTTGTGATTTTGCAGCCTCACTGATTTAGGGTTGCTAACTCTGATTTTACTGCAGGTGCTGGGATGTTTATTGATTTTTTTTAAAGTATCATCTCCTTGAGTCATATGAAAAGTTTCCATTTCACAGCTCAGGAATGGTCCCACATCTGCTGCTGGTCAAGGAAAGTTGCAAGCACGCAACTGGTAACTGCTGTAATCACCAGCAATGCTAGTGGGGATAATTCTTACAATTACAAATGAAAAAAATATATATTTAAAGGAGGCTTTATTAATGTCGCAGCTCAGGTTTAGAGTGGGTGGTAGTTCTGAGGACCAAACCAGCTTCTGCCCTACTGCACACCAATGCTCCATCACCCAGCAGTGTGATGCCACGCTGATTTACACCAGGCTGATAGACTTAGCACATCCTTGCAAATCTGCTCCCAATTCTGAGGACTGGTACAAGAAATTAATCTGAGTGGCTGATATTAAATTCTGATCCTCCAACACTTGCATTTCTCCAGGCATCTTCACCATCTGCATCCATGATGCCACTGGGTTGCTGAAAGACAACGTGGTTTGGATCAGATCCTCCTCTTGGCTCGGGGCAAGCACAGCATTATTTTCATTCCACTATCTGAAGGAGGCAGATCTGGTGGCAATTTAAGAATCATACATTATCACAGGCTATGAAAAGAATAATTTGTGCCCTTAAGCATTTCTCAGATCTTTCAGCAAAATCAGACATCTAAAGGAAAATCTAGTTCTTCGGAGAGCCACAGGGATGAGTAATGCGCCCAAGAGGAGTTGGGGTTCAGACATGAAGGGATTAACATGATCCACCAGCATGGTTTCGTCATCTCGGCCAGACTCAGGCACATCATGTTTCCTTGTTTCATAACAGCCATCTGCATGTGGGAATGGGAAGATGGGAGCTTGTTCCATGGCTCTGGTTTGGTGTCTCATGGGCCACGCTTCACCTTGGGTTTTTTCTGAGGGCCGAGCGCTGCCTTTTGTGCCGGGAGCTTGCACCACTCCCGTTTCTCTCTGGCACTCAGCTGGGGGAAATGCTCCAGGAGCTCCTCACCCCGTGTGATCACAATCATCCAGAATGCTTTTGTTCTGGGGTGGAACCTGCTGCTCTGTTGGGCATTTGTCAAGCAGTCCATGTATAAAATTCCCACTGCTCCCCCAGGATCCTGCTGCTTTCGTGCAAGGAGTCACTAAGATTGCTTCGCCTCTGTTGGCATTTACCTTCTGCTCAGATGACCTCTCCCCCCCGAAAAAGCAACCCATTAATTGCTACAGCAGTGACAATTCCTACAAGAATGGAGGGATCTATCTGCAGTTCCCAGAGCATGTGACACTGGGCACTCACCCTGCAATAGTTGACCTAAGGCAAATCCAAGATGATCTAATTATTAAAAAATAAACTAAATACCCTCGCTCTCCCTGCCTTACAGGAACAATGCCACCCTGAATTTGTGTGAGTGCAGGGTTTCCAGTTCATTTCCCTCACTGAAGATTTGATAGTTCATTTAAAAGAAAGAAAAAAAACCAAACAGAGCAGAGGGTTCCCTTGTGAAATATAAGACCTCCAAAGGACTTTTGGCAGCATCTGGAGATATTATTAAGTTTTCAGACTAGGTATGCATAGCACAATAATTAGTTCCCCTGAAGAGATCCCAGTAATTGATGGAATTTTATGACATCTATTATGAAAGTATGAAATGGCTCTTCATAAAAGAAAAAAACTATTGGATTTTTCACTCTTTATTCCACATGGGCTAAAAATCAATATTAATACCTGGCTAGTGAATTGTGACACTTAAAGAAGTTTGTGGCACAAAGAGCCCACAACACAGGGTACTAATTGCTGTGGAGCTAATGAGGGGATCGAGAGCACCGTGATATGTGCATTGGATTGGACAGGCTGCTCAAGAAATACCCATTGTATTTCTTTAAGGAATAGCAAAGAACTTGTCCTCTGGAACAAAAAGCTCTAAGTGTTATTTTGTAGAGCTGGTTCTTTACTTCTGGCAATGCTCCAGAGTGCTGAAAAACCAAGTGAGCAGGGAAGAAATAGGATGTGCCCAGTGCACCGGCACTGCAAACAGGAGATGGAACTTCAGACAGTCCTCTTGCATTTTGGGATTGAGCTGGGAACAGCCGCTCAGGCAGAGGGCGTGGGTGGGATTTCAGGAATCTGCCTGGTCCTGCCTGGCGATGGTCCTCTGCTGGGGACAGCCAGGCTGCCCCTGGTCTCCTGCCGAGGCTGCTGCAGAGCGGCAGCTACTGCCAGCGGGTGGGAAAGGCTGGGAAAATGAAAGTGCAACCCGAGGGGAAGGCAGGAGCCTGCAGGAGGAATCCATTTGTGTAGAAACAAACTCCTCATTCCGCATGCAGGTCATGTGCTGGTTTTCACACAACTGTTTTTTAAGGTAGTGCTGTGTTTTGACAAATAGGGCTTAATGATCTCAGTGCTTGCAAGTGATTGGAGTATGCATAAAAGAGATATTTAACTGTATTAACTCCATGCAGCAAGATAATGATAATTGTGCCGAATTCACCTTAACCCGTAGTGAGGCAGGGCCAGTTAAACCCCAATATTTTTACCACCATCAGCAAATGCCTGTCCCTGTGCCTTGGACCCCACCTGGCATCACTGCACCCCGTGTCCGCAGCCAGTCCCAGTATGGATGTACAGGTGAGGAGCTGCAGCTTTCCTCAAACAGCTGAGAACAGCAGCATTTCCATGGAGAGCCAGATAATTTCCCTCTCATTAGTTACCCTGACACAAGAAAGTTATCACAGCTCCCCAATCTGTCACTGGTCTGAGGGACCCGGAATTTGTAAAGCTAGATACAGGTTTTAAATAACAGCAATAGAAATCCATTGCTTTTTATGGAAAGGGAGGCGAATGCCCAAAGCTGGATTTCCTCAGGGAAAGCACAGCAATTATTTTGTGGCTACCAAGGCGATACCAGGGTGTTTTCTTCCCATTTCTAGACCCCTAATATAATGAAAGGAGCTAACAGCAGCGAGATGTGGGAGACACACACTGATGAGCGCTCTAATGCACCGAGCTAAATCGGGTCCTGTGCAAGAGAGGCAGCGCAGGGTTTCTCAGCAGCGCAGAGCAGAGGCCTGGGGTGCCACAGCACCGTGCATTCCATGGCATCACTCCACATGTGGTACCAACAGAGGTGACACGGGACAGCACGTGTCACTCTGCCCCACCCCCAGCCCTGCCCAGGGCTCCCCAGCACTTCCTCAGGTACAGGAAAACCCTTCCTGGGGATCAGGAAAGGACCCCTCTCCCTCCCCTCCTCTCCAGCCGGGCCTGGCAGATTCCTGCAGGTTTCTGAGCCTGGCACAGAAGGCAGCAGAGGCAGGAAGGGGCTCTGTGGTCACCTCCAGCCCATAAATCAGGGCAGCAAACAGCCCTGCTGGCGGCCGGGCTATGGTCTGGGGCTTAACGATCAGAGGGAGCACTCTGCGGCAGCAAAGTGAAAGCAGAGGGTAATGGTTGTTTACTGAAAGGAATACAGGATGTTTCCTACTTCTACAAGCCCCTTCTCATCAGGAGATGCTTTCCACCTAGCTGGAGGAGCTGAGCTCTCTGTGAGATCACTGCATTCTCGAATGGAAACCGTGGCACGCCACAGCCGCTGCCTCCTCCTTGCTGGAGCTGTCTCCAGCTGCTTCCCCGAGGCTGCCAGGCTGCACTCTGACTCAGAGATGCATCTTACACAGGCTTTCCAGCCTGCCTTTGCTCCCAGCCAGGCAGCTCATCTGCTCCGCTCAGCTGGTGGCGAGCTGCAAGAGCACTTGGGTTGAGTTTATTTATTGCTGAGGGCTCCTGGGATGCCACAATTTTACTGATTTACACCCTTGGAGAGAGGTGACTCGTTTTCTGGGAGACAGCCCATATGGCTGAATCACCATGCTCAGGGTTACTTTGCTGACCCTGGCAATTAAGCGGACATTAGAAAGCCTTTCCAAAGGGAATCACAGCCTCAGGGTCATCACATGTGAAAGTGCCCTCCTGGGGGGAAAAAACCTTCGAAGACAAGAACATTATGCTAAGAGCAGTGGATCTTAAGGCCAGGAGAGGCTGTGAGATCATCTGGTCTGGCCTGTCCATCACAGTCCCACTCGGTGCAAGTACCTGTGGCACCATCCCATGCAGTGCATCATTCCCTGTAAGTGCTTACAATCCATCATCTCTGCTGTGTGTATGCAGAAAGAAAATAAAGGTTTTGGTGTGTCTCTAACTCTCTTGCCTCCAGCAAGAGCTGGTGTTATGCATTTCCACCAGCCTCTGGTGGTTTTCCTGTGAAGCTCAGCTTTCAGCTCTTGGTCTATAACCCAGGGACTGTACGGGGTCAGTTTTTCTCTGCATTTTCATGAAAATGTGGTATGGTATAAAACCTGGACAGGGCGTTTCCCAGGTGTAACCTCTTTCCCAGCTGAAGGGAACTCACCTGCCCTGCTCACTGCCCCTGCCATCTGTGGTCAGATCAGTGCAGCAACACTTACCTGCTGAATTTCATTTTTCTCAAGAACAGAGCAAAGTTCGATTCACACATCCCCCCTTTTCTTTTTCAATTATTTCATCCCCCTTACCCAGCCTGTAATCACTCATCAGGTTGCCTTCAAGTTGTTCTGAATTAAAGCTTGGCTTCCCCAATGCTACTTAAAGCCCTTCTACGTGGAGGGGAATCCAGCCACCTCTTAGCACAGTCCTCCCACCATGCTGGGGTGTTGGGCTGAGGTGGATCAGCCCAGCTGGATCTGGCACCCTCTAACCTTCCTCTCCTGGAAGCTGTCCCACAGTAGGGTAAGGCTCAGGAAGCTGAGGATCAGTTACTCCTGGCAGAACTTGGCACTGGCACTAGTTCTCATAGTCTGAGGGCAAAGTGAAGTTTTCAGTCACCTTCCCTAGCTGGCAATAGCAGATTTCTGCTGCTGTGGTGGGACTGTTTTTCTCCTGGCCATCACCAGAAGCGTTTGCAGAACCCACCTGAAGCTCAACAGCCCACTGGGCTTCTCAAAGCAGCTCAGGTGCCACTGCTTGGTCTCTGCAACACCAACCTCCCTGTGCTGGGCCTCCAAACAGCTTCTCCACACCTCCCAACCTGTTCCTCTCTCCCCCAGGAGCCAAGTCAGTCGCCCATGGCCCAAGTACAAGCACCAAGGTCGTCTGCTCAGCCAGCTGTGAGAACCCTGTCACACTGAGCCCTGCAGGAGCCAAGGGTTGTTTCCAAATCCTTCCTGTGGGCTCCTGGCTTTTCCCTCTGTGCTCACCATTGCCATCTCCAGCTTGTCCCCGAGTTTCTTGGTGCCAGGCTGCCCTCCTGCCCTGTGGTTCCATCTGCCTCCCTTGTCCTGTGTCACTACACGGTAGGACTGGCTAACGGGGCCTCCACAAACCCCTCTTTGGAAAAGGAAACGTATCCATTTTTTTTTCTTTTGATTACCCCCCCACTTCCCCACTTCCATCCCAGTTTTCCTCCTGTCAGTCAGGTTCACAGGCTCTGCTTTCAGCTCTGTTCCTCCCTTCCCTGCCCACCCTCATCCTGTGCCGTGTCCATCCCGTGTGTCAGACCCCATTTCCCTTCTGGTGAGCAATCTGACTCCAGCTGCCTCAGAACCTATTTATTTTCACAGGTATATCCCTCAGTACACTGGATTAATATACCTGCTTATCTCTTCTCCCAGAGATAGTTTTGTACATTGTAAATTAAATAGGGGAAGGGGAGTCAAAAGCCAGAGGAATAGATTTATTTTTCAATGCTCTCAGTGGAAGGCCCTGCAAAGGTACATTTCACAGCACATATATAATTGAATAGATGATGAGTGAAACAGCTGGGGCAGTGGAACAGAAGTAAAGGGGCTGTAATTTGTAGAGGCAGTTTATTGGTGTGGCTGGAAATCACGTCCCAGCTCTTCTGCAAAAGCCTTCCTGCAAACCAACACATTTTCTTACCAGTTCATTGGCTCCTGCACACGGCTTTTTGTTTCCCATTGTTTCAGAGCAGCAGCAAACGCACATTGTGCTGGGAGGGGCAGGGCTGGAAGCACAGGCATGTGCAATTTCTTGTTCTTGGTGCGAACACAAAAGCCTGCAGGGAAATTTCCCTGCCTTCTCCTGGCACTGCCCCTCCCGTCAGCAGAGGGGTCAGGGTAAGGTCTCCTGAGTCACCTGAGGCTCTCGAGTCAACCAACAGAGAAAACTGGGCTTGTGTTAAGAAATTTTTATTTGTCCTTTGGATCTGTAATGTAAGCACATAAAATTACAAGTGGAAGAAACATCATGCCACAAAATTGCATAGAATTTTTACAAAAATGTGAATTATGCCTCTGAAACAATCATAGATTGAGGAACCGAAAAAATATGTACATGTTAACTGGAATATTTCATCCTACTCTGAAAGCAAATCATCAAGGACTAATCAATCACAGACACTATTAATACAATGTACAAGAGCAACACTGATTTCAAAGAAAGGCAAGCAATGATGTCCCTTTAGTTATCTGTCAGTGAATGTTTAGCTAATGCATGAGCATTAATTAACATAATTATGAACATGTTAAGTCTAAAATGTTTGGCCTTCATTAGAATTTTTAAAATTCTGTTTATACTGCCAAAATCAAGCTATTTTCAGTAGTGTAAAGATATCTGAAGTGCACGACCTAGTTTAATATAGACAGCTCTATTCTATACAGCAGAAAGTCCACGATACAGCATTTCCACACATTCAACACGGAACAAGGCAAATACATAAAAGGCACAAGACTTGCACATCATAAAGACCCTTTTTTCATTATCTTACTCTAGTTCAAGTAATATCAATATTAAATGATATCGGTTTCACTGAAATAGTTTGAACGATGCAAGATGTACAGGATTACACACTACCTTACACCTGCAGAAAGTGGCACTGTACAGATATAAAAAAATGTGAGTACAGGAAATGGTCAAATACAAACATACTGTAAAATGACTACAGCTGATAGTACATTTAACCCAACCAATCTATTTATTTCTTATTAAATATAAATAAAAGGTTAATTGGTATTTGCCCGAGTTTCTTTGAAGACTGCGGTGAAGTCCTGGCTCCCCTGAAGTCCCCGGGAATGCCAGGGATTCAGAGCAGCCAGGATTTTACCAAAAAGCCTGCGCTGTACAACGGTTTCTATAATGCAATAGTTTCAGTTTTAGCATGAACACTGCTATCAGTTTATTCTTGTAATAATTTAGACAATATGTCATTTTAACTTTATAAAATGCAGCATTAAATCTCGACTCTACGTTTTCGATGAGTGATTAGGATTGATTTCAAAGTGCAAAACTAGGATTAGCAGAGGAGTCACCTTTCCTAGCATTAGGATGAAAGTCAGATTTTCGAATTTCATGTGCACTGATTTCATCATCATAAACCAGAACAGTTTAATTCAAAATATGATCTCCAAACAATGTGCAATTTTTCTTTCTTTCTGCTCTAAGATTAAAAAGGAAACATCAAAATACTGGTTTTTTTCCAAGATTTGAACTTATATATATATACACACCATTATTTAACTGAAAACTTAAGCTTGATTTGTATTTTATTGCTTAAATTTAAATAAAATAAGTTACTTTAAGTACTAAAATCCTGAGGGAATGGAAGTAAGGTAACCTAACTGTTATGATGTGTTAAAACGCCTCCCTATTTACTGATTGCTTTCTCCGATTGCTGTTTAATCCTAAGTGAGGCCCTGATCTTGCAGTCGTGGATGTGAATGTTATTCCCCCCGTGGTGCAGGAAAACACAACTTTGCAGGATCAGGTGGCCAATGTGGGGCTGCTGAGCTGCTTTCTCCTTTGCCCAGAGGCACCTGCACCACCAGGGAAGGATCGTGCAGTGCCCCGGGTACGAATCCCAGTCGGTCTGAGATGTTTCCTAACCCCGATTTCTGTTAGGATGGGAATCCAGAGAACAGCATCTCTTTACCTTTTCAAATATCCTGACTTTCACAACGTCTCTCTGTCGTCTAATATAAACTTCTCAGAATTTCTGTGCTGTTACTTATCTCATGCATATCATACAGTACACTAACTTTGATTGTTCTTATTTTAACAAGTCAGTTAAACTGATTAATATACATTTTTAAATAACAGTGGTCAGGTTTTTATACTTTGCTTTTAAATTTCAGACCTTAGTAAAACTGAACCTCAGTGTTAAAAATAATGGAAGATTCTGTTAGATTTCAAATACTGTAGTCCTAAACATTTTATAATCCTATCAAATTCAGTAAGCTTAAAATATGATACTTAAAATCAATACTTTCGAGTCTGCAAAATATATATCAAATTTATATTCTAAAACTACTTTGATTTACAACACTAACACCACAAAAAAAGAATTCTATGATTCCATGATTACTCTATAGCAGTATAACCCAGATGTTAGCTCTCGGAAAGATTCTCCCTACTCACAGATCCCTGAAACATTTCATTTGGCCAAGAGACCACATCAACTCCAAATAGAAACATGCTGTGTGTGTGTATATAGACAGATGTGTGTGCACATACATATATATATATATTTATATATATATACAAACATATATGCACTCACTCGGCATAAAAAACACGGACGGACACGGACACCGACAATCTCCACGCGGATTCTTCGCTCCGTTCTCCTCTCGTCCCCACAGTTCCAGGAATTTTCAGCAGCAAATATATGTCTCTCCATGGGATAAACATAATATCAAGACAGCAAGCCACCAGTGCTTGCGGAGCTAAAAAGGATCCAATGTTTCAGTGCAAATGTAAAAGGATGGTACAGCTGTCAAGGTGCAGTTATAAAGAAGGAAACAAATACGATTAAGTACTGTTGTAATATTTGCCAGGATCTCTATTAGTTTGGAGCACTTTGCACTGGCACTCCAAAAGGAAATCTGCACACGTTTGTCTCTGTACAATACACTGGTCTTCATTAAACATTCTTAACAGTGAACACGGCCAGAAAATTACCCATTGTAAATTGGCCAAAAAAAAAAAAAAAAAGAGAAAAATAAAGAGAAGAGGGAGGTTAACATATTAATTTTCCCATTACAACTGCACTAAGCTTTAGAATAATAATCAGATGAAGAATGAGAATGAAGACCTTTGCAGAATACTTTTTATAAAATGTTCCTTTGGGGAGATGTGCACTTGAATGCAGATTCCTCATGCCTCCCGAGGCGCTCCGGCGGCCACAGTCGGGAATGGTGCGCCCCCGCGCACTGATTGTTTCCTGGGCAGTTAAAAAGTAGTATCAAACACTTTCTCTTGATTATCTTCTTCCAATTCTTCTTCACTTTGCGGAGGTTTATGGTTTGATTTTCCACTGTCAGATGCCAGGGAAGAGGGGGCAGAACTGTGGTCTCCATCTTCACTGATTTTCCCTTTCATGGCTTCCTGTACGAACTCCAGAATTTCCAAAGGCAGTCTTTTGAATTTGTCTTGGTATTCCTGATCAAGTTCCACCTGCAACTACAACAAAAGAGACAAGCTGTCTTCAGGTGTATCTGATGTGACCAGTGCTACAGGATGGGGAAAGGACCCCGTCAGGCAGGAGGGGAATTAACAAGGCATTTTTGCACAATTCAGGAACGTATTCTCTTCTTTCCCATATTAGCACCGCGCATCCAAAGTGCCTATTAATTTCCATGCAGTCATTGCAAAGCTGAAGGAACGTGCAGTCATAAGGCTGGCTTTGGGTACCATCCTTGGGTAACCAAATCCTTCACGAGTATTTAACCATACAGGTGTCCATACTCCCACTGGCTTTGACAAGACCCCATTCAGGTGTAGTATGGATCACGGATAAGCCTTTGAAAGAGCAAGGCCTTCACTGAGCTTCAGGTAGTTAATCACACATCAAACGCACCACAAACGTTGCTCTGAGAACAATGTAACAACTTTTGCCAGATTTCTTGGGTTGGAGAAACCATTAGGAAAAAGTCAGTTGTCAACAGGAGTCAGAGAGGGAGGGAAAACAAGTTAAATTGCATTTCTTAGGGCTAGATCATGGAAAGTTACACTATCGGATTAATGCAGAATGTGTCTTGGACATTACTGGGGAAAAAGTGTCATATCATCAACAGGATGCAAAAGCATGCAGAAAGAAATCTGGCTATCAGTCTTCAGGAAGCAGCGGGTCCTTTCCCAGGATTTATTTGTACAGCCTTTGTTTTTAGTGCCCATATTAGGATCTGCACGATCCATTATTTAAAAAACATTAATGTGTATCAAAGTTTCAACTGAAGACAAAGCCAATTTTTTCATCATGACCAACATGAGCACAGCAGGAAGCAAAAGGGGTGAGTTCCAAAGCCAGACCCGCTCCATCTGTCCATCCATCCATCCATCCATCTACCCACCTTCTTAACAAGAGGGAGTCAGGTTCTGCTAACTGTAGCTGCAGCAGTTTTGCAATAGTTTCTTAGGCAATTGTGTTCTCAGCTATGTATTTTTCCAGGATTTCCAGGATAAAGGTGCTTGGAATTGTGACCTTCAGCTCTAGGCCTGAGTCTACCCTGTGCAGTTTCAGGTCTCCTTCACCCCACTGCAACAGCTCTCAACAGGCAGTACAAATTTTCCCTTCAACACGAGGTCCTATCCTAGTCTTACCATCCTTGACCTGTCCACACTCACCATGCGACTTTATCACTACCCCTCCCTCTGAGCCCTTCCAATCCCATTCCCCACGCTTCTGTCCTGGTTTTCATCCTACCTCTCTGACTTTATTTTTGTGAGGCCTCTTCTCCTTAATCCTGATGTGCAAATCAATGTCCTTAGCTCACCCGGTCTAGTTCTACATTCCTTATTTAGACAAATTCTGCAGCTTTTCTTCCTCAAGATCTAAGATCTGTCTTTTTCCTTTTCATTTCCCTGCTAAAGCTCTTTTCCTGCTTTCTCTCTGGCAATTTTCCTGATATCCTGGCCTCAGTTTTCCACCTCAGATAAAAACCAAGTCTGCGGCACAAACGGTTCTATTAAAACACACCCTGCCTCTAAAATATATATTTCTATCAACTAGAAATATACTGTGATAATTAACCATTATCATAACACCCCTCTTCTTTTCCTGAACCCCCTTCTTTTCTGGCTTTATATCCAGATAGAAATTTCCGAAGAGATCCTCCTTTTGTCTCCATTTTGCAAACACTTCCACAAGTACAGGCATTATCAGAGGAATAGTGCCATGGGGTGGCTGGTGGAGAAAACTGAAAAATGATGCTGATCCTCCCTCTGTGCCCTGCTCACCACAGCCCCAGGACCCTCCTCCTGCTGCCCAGGGAACTCCTCAGCCCCTGAGAGATCACAGCTGCACGGGCTGGAGTGTCAGCAGCACAGCACAGCGCAAAACCAGATTAAATTCTAAGCAAAAGCTCTTCCTTCATGGTGCTGTCATGCTTGGGGTTACAGTTCATGGCAAATATCTGCACGGATTAAAAAACTGCAGTGTCCAAGCCTGAGATGAGCTGCTGCATTTCCCCCACCTCATTGTTGTACATGGCATTACTGAACTGGTGAATTTTGGGCACCTCAGGTACAGAAGAAGGTGTGTAGTATCATAAGTCAGGGAGAAATCTCCTGGCTCTCCACTTCCTTCAGAACCTTGATTCGCTTAATTAGGTTTAAGAGCAAAAGAAATATTTGAAATCCCTCAGAAACTGAACGTTATGTGAACCCAGTGCAACCATAAGCATGTTGTTAGATAACAATTGTGTCTAATATTCTCCTCCTAAAGCGCCTCCAGTGGCTAATCCCCCCTAAGTCGAGCGTTTAATAGAAATGGCATGAATCTGGAGCTACCTTTCTCTCTCCAGAGACAGTCTATATAGATATCTAATCAGGAGGAGGTTGAAGTTAGTAGAGAGGGAGCAGACAGCAGAGAAGGAGGGTTGATTAAAACTACATCAGTAAAAATTAGTTTTCTTTTTGACTTCAAGGCACTGTCAGTTCTTCCCCTTGCTCAGCGTCCCACACACCCCTCAGATCCCGTCCATTCCCTGACCCTCGAGTTACCACACAAGGTTAAAGAAACAAGTTGCCTACTTAAAACTAGCTGGCCTAAAAAAAACCAGCTGTTTTTCTTTTAAAAGCCTCAGTGTCCTTTCTGTACATTCCGTGGCTTTACAGGGACATTGCAGTTCACAGCAGTGAATGGAAAGCTGCCCTCCCAGCAGCAGCAGTAGCCACACACACCTCTCATTTGACTTGCAAATGGCAAGACAAGGTGCCACGATAGTCTGTGGGTAAAAACCTCTCTGCTCAACCAGCACCTCACCCCACCTCACCCCAGGGTGGCTTTCTGCTCAGTTTGCTGGCCCTTGGGTTGCCTCCCATCACAGGTCCACCTACCCCAGTTTCTCTGCTCTCCAGCTGCTGAACAAGGTGACCTACACTTGCTGTTAGGATTCTGGAGTCAGACACGGGGGGGGACAGACCGATGATTAGATCGTTATCTGGACCACTGTCCTCATTAGCACATAACAACCTTCTTCCCGCTGTTATCTCACTACCTGCCCTCCTCCAGATCCTCTGTCCTCTCTCTGAGCCACAACAAAAACACGAATGTCACCTACATGTAGCTTTAGTGTCCCACACTTGGACACTACTTCTTGTTCAGGTAGGTCTCACTCCCATGTACTTCACTGACTGGCAGTGAGTTAATACTTTAAAATTCAGAGCCATCATTAGGTGTTTGCAGTGGGGTCCTTGGGGACAGGAGATGAATGTGTCAGTCATTTTTGATGCCTGTGGCCAGAAGCTCTTGAATGTATGCTTCCATCTACCTATGTTTTATTTTTTTACCTGACAGTGCAAGTTAAAAAACACCAGCTGATGCTCACCTCAGCTTTACACAAAAACTGCCCTGGACAAACAGCACCATCTGCACCTGGAGTCCAACCAACACAGCCCTGAGCTTAGGGCCAGGACACGAGCAGGGCTTTACAGGTGAGCAGAGCTCCTGGGGGCCAGCCAGCTGCCCGGCTCATGGGCTCACATTCTCTCCCAATTCAAAGGGCACTTTGGCATCCTCAGCTACAACTGCTTTCCAAAAAGGGCCATCAGTCAGGGAAAGGCCTTGCAGCCTTCCTTGAATGTCGGAGGGTAAAATGATTATGGTTGTTCAGCTTAAAGCAAGGAAAACACACTCAGGAAATGCAACAGATGGTACTATTAAAACTATTTACATTTATATTTATACCTAGCTGTTATTATTAGAACTCCCCAATGAACAGCACGAACAGCACTAAAAGCAATGACTGTGATCGATAAAGGATCACAGAAGCAGAAGTTCAGACGCCCCTGACCAAGCCCCTGTAAACTTTTGCGTGCTTGCAATGTGATCTAAAGAACTCCTGTTTCTACCAAGAACCACAACAAAGCAGTCACGCAGGTCAGCGCTGTGCTGCCAGCACAAGTGACATGGGGGGGCTCCAAGACAAGAGGTGGACACAGCTGGCCCACGCAGCCACCTCACCTCCTCCCCACACTCCAGCAGCCCAAGGAAAGGGAAACCAGGGGGGAAACACGTCCAGCCCGTCTCCCTTCCTGCAACACCTTTGAAGTCCTGAGTGTGAGCATTGCTGCTCCTTCCCCTTGTTCCCTGAGAGTGCCTCTCGGAAGCCACCGCTGCAAGGGCTTTCCGAGCAGATTTCCCCTCTCTTCCGTCCCCTCACGGCTTGGGACAGCACATGCCTGGCCTGTGACCTCGCAGCATCCTTCTCCTGCTGGAACATCTGATCTGATGGAAACCAACCCACGTCCACCCGCGCTGGGATTCATTCCAGCTCACATGGAGTGGGCTTTTAAAAACATATTTGCAACTGAAAAATAACGTAAGGGTCACCACTTCAAAAGCATCTTGAGAATTCATATTCAGCCAAAAACGTTTTGAGAAAGTTATCTATGAAATACAACCAATTACACATTTTGGTGAAAAAACCCCACCAAAGCATGATGTTGTTGAATCGAAAACATTAATTATGACCATATTTGTTTTGATTAAGTTGTTCCACTGCTCATATCAAAAATTTGATATGACTCCAAATAAGTCCCTTTTTAAAGTCTCAGATTTTTCCATTCCACTGGGAATTTCTCTCTAAGAGCAGCTTTTTGAGTTTGGAGTTTTTGTTATATCTCCTTTTAAATCTATCTTATTTTGTTTTCCTGATCACTTTCTTTCCCTGAATGATGCAGTGAATTATGAATGGAAAATTATCCAAATATCCTGGCTCAACAATTTAGGTAAAAATAGATTCTGAGGACTAAATAGTTCAGTACCTCAAACAATCTCTGATATTTCCAACAGCAAACTCTTTACTCTCAAGGCTTTTTCACCATTCTTGAGTTAAAATTTCAAATGAGAGACATTTTAAAGTTGTGTTCTTTCCCCTTGAGGCAAAGAGCAGCAAAATATATTAAAAAATAATTCTTCTTGGTACTTGACTGTTGCATTTATTCACCAGTTGAAATGTGATACTTGTTTGTATCCATAATTACTGTGGCACTGCCCACATGCAGGGTATTATTTAATTCCACATGGATAGTGCCTGTTCTTTTTGTTTTACTGATGAGAAACTCAACTGCATTCGCTTCTTCTGCGCAATTTCAGCAGAATGTGCTCTGACAAGAGGCAGTAACTGGTCACTGCACCATTTGGAACGACAGGGGGGCTGCAGCCTCTCCAGGGAATTTCTGTTTAGCAAAGCTCCCGTTTTTCTTATCACGTGTCATTGGAAATGTTTATTTTGCTAACACCAGCAACACTGATATTTTCAGTGGTCAGTAAAACCATATTGCAACAGCAACATTGGGCTGGGATTGGGGCCCCTTTCTCTCCCCTCCTTCTCTAAATCTGCTAAAGCTACAAATACTTATTTTTCTTCCAAATATTTGACCCATGTGCCTAAAGATAATTTTAAATAGAGGATTTGGGGCTTTTAAGCCTGCATCAGGCAACAAATATGCATAGTGTCAGCGACCTCAATTTAGCTTCCAAAATAGCACATAGAGGACTCCCAGATTAAGGGTACAGAGAGCAAGAAGGCTGCTGTTCCTCTGCTTTTCATTTCCAGAGCTTACTTAATTAGAAAGCCATTCTGGAGGGATACAGCATTAAAAAGACACACGAGTAGCAAGAACTGTTAAAAGCAGATGGAGGCTCAGTAACAGGGAGAGTGAAATTGAGGAATAGAGCTCAGGGATCAAGTGATTTATAGGCAGCAATTTTTGTTTAATTGGAAACAGTAGGTGTTCCTTATTAAGGACCATGTTATTCCCTCCACTAAGCAGATTTCTGCTGGGAAGGCAAAGGAGTAACCACTGCTCAGCTGTCCTCATGCCTCGAGGCCACAGTCCCTCTGCAGATCTCGGCTGGAGATGGGGACTTGAGGTGAAAATGTGGGGTTTGAGGGGACCTGGGACTCCCCAGCAGGACCTTGCCACAAGGGGCATGCCCATCTCTGGCAGAACGGCCCTCAGAGAGCAGCTGGGAGCAGCAGGTTCTTGTTTGCCCAGGCCTGGTAAAGGAGTTAACCCTGCATGTGCAGAGAGCACCTAAATGCTCCTTTTCACTCCCAGTGACATCAAGAAAGGGCATAAAGGGAGGCGCCACCAGCTCAATATTCGGACTTTACACAGCGTAAGGACAACATTGCTAATCCTGAGATGAAAATATTCAGGTAGACAAGGTTCTCTCTCAGAATGTGGAATCTTTATGGAGAGCCTAAGGGCACTTGGTATCTGAGGTGGCACAAGGAGCAGCACGGCACCAGGTAAACAACAGCAGGAAATGTCTTCATGCTGACTGGAAAGCTCCTGGTAATGACTGCTTTCCTCACAGAAGGACATCTCTGCATTTCCAAACAATGGTTACTTTCCAGACCATGGGAGACACACGCACACCAATTCCCAGACTCCTTCTCTGCCTCCCCACCTGAAGGTGATGCTCCCCGGCCCTTCCCACAAGGTCGAACCCATCAGGCCGATCTCCCCACCCCACAAAGTCTCCGTGTTCCTGAGCCCAGGGACCCTGGCTCAGCTCTAGTTTTACCCGATACCCTATTGCCCCTCTGCCTTCCCAGGCCAACAGGCTGCACAGTCCAGACACTCTCCTTGAAAACATCCCCAGCAATCACCTGGAGCGTGTCACAAGTCACAGAGTGGATGACACATCCTGTGTTATCTCCCCTGGTACAGACACTCCCCCCCACCACTGCTCCCTTATCTGCCATGTTTCAGCTCAGTGTCTCTTCCTATTACAGCCAAGGTGATTTGCTCTGCCTCCCCCAGGGTACAACAAGTCCCCACATAAATGAGCCCCTTTAATATCTGCTGTCTCAAGGCACTAGACTGCAACCTTGGGGCCTCCATCAATCTGTGTCTCCGCCTTTATTAACTGCAACCTCAATTAAACCAGTGGGACCCTGAGGAAACCTGGGACCTGGGCTCCTGGATTTTAACACTCTCATAAGGCAACCCATATCTACCTTCTGTATGGTAAACCAACTTTGCTCCAGTAACTGATTCAAAATGAATGTTGGGGTGGTGAGATGCCCGTCAGTGCTGCCCAGGTTATACAAATATTAAACACATATTCACCTGTGCAGCACCTCTGCTGAAACCTTCTGGGACAGAGAAGGTCCTTACAGCAAAAGCCTAAACTAGTGATCTTTTCCAATTTCAGATCTCTTGCATTTTTTTAAAAAGTTTATTTTAAAGAAATAGCTTGTACTGAATTCTGTGGGAGGATTTTCTTCACAGTAACTCTTGTTTCCCATTTCTTCTAAAGCACAGCAATTTATTCTCATGCAAAGCCCTGCTCTGTGCCTTGTAAGCTGCATTCTTGGAATTACTCCTCATTCAGACGGTTATTTCATGTTACAATTTGCTTTTGTGGATAAAATGCTTTCTTTAACTGTCAAGTGGCTCTTAGACAACTCCATAAATGTGTGACCTACGCACCTCATGATGCATATGAATAAAAATAATTTAAGCTAGAATTAGCAGGGAAAAAAATCCCCTTTCTATGGGCATTTGAAGGCTAGATTCTGATATTCTGTTCTTTTTCACCATCACTAGAGTAAGCTATCTTCACTGTAAGCGAAGGAGAATCTGCTCAGTTTCAATGCAATAAATCCAGAGAAACTCCCCTGAAGTCTCATCTATCAGTAGATACTGCCCTTAGTTTACTGGGGTGGGTCCAGGGTAAATAACTTGAGTGACAGAGCTGAGAGAGCTTCTTAGCTGGTCCTTTTAAAAAGTGCTGTAAATATTTTGGATACTGCAAAACAAACAACAAAAAAATCAGTGCAGCCATTACCTTCTAATAAGGGATGTTTTTCCACTTCCTCGATGCCTCCAAGGCAGCCTGCAAACAGGGAGCTGACTGTCCAAGAGCACAGGCCTTCCAAGAGCAGCACTATTGGAATTCTCATCTCAAGAGGTCATGACAGTCCCTTGGAAATGCATTTTAATCGACATCTTGAGGTTACAACAGCAACAATATATTCCAGAAATATTTCAAACCCCAGGTGGAGCAGAGAATGAGGGACGCAGCAGCACCATGGCAGCAGAGCAGGATGTCCCCAGCAGGTCATGGAATCTGCAGGGCCACTTAAAATTTGCCTAAAAGTGATGTTGTCCCACAAAGTGAGAGATTCTGGTTACTTTTTGAAAGACAAGAAAAGAAAATTTCAGGTGCTGAAGGCCTCCAGTGCTGAAATACAGATCTGAAGAAGAAGGTGGTGGAACCTTCTTCACAGCTTTTGGATCCTCACCTAAACTGAACTCTGGATTCAGTTTAACAAAGCACTTTCCAGCCTCTCATATCCACCTTGCTAATAGGTAATTACAGTGTTGCCTGTGACTCTTGGCAGGACACCTCTAACAGGCCCCATCAGTGTCACAAAATTCCCTCTGAGCGCAGTGATTTCTCCCCCAGTGCGACAATGGAAAGGAAATAAATAATCTCTTTCTCTGCCTCTCTCCAGTGGCATCACTGTGCTCCTCAAAGCAAAAGGAACAGTTCACCCTGTGATTAAGTCTGGCACCTCCTTTCACTGCCATACCCTGTCTGCCCTGACTCCAGTGCCTGTTTCGAGAAATAAGAGCTCCCAACACACACTGGGGGCTGTGCATCTCGAGACAGCACCTGTCTCAGGGTACACACTCACTGTGATTTCCATGTCACTGATCACTGTCAGGGAGCTGCACGGAGGTTTACAAGTAAGCCATCATTAGCTCAGAAATAATCACACTGATAAAGCCTCTGCTGCGCTTTGAAGTTTACCCTGCACTGACTGGAGCTCTCCACACCAGAGAGCCTCTGCAGGATGGAGCCTCACTGAAAATCTGCTTGGAAAATTACTGAGCAGTCAGTCCTTCTCCTAAAATCCTCTTAAAAATGAATGTTTCTAGAGTAGAAAGCAAGCACACTCTGAATAAAGATCAAAGCCTTAGAAGTTTCTTTGAAAATCGTTTCAAGTAGTTGTAGTTCTGTAATCCCTTGTAACAGTGAAGGCTACTCCAGAATATTTCCTAACTCACCAACAACATGAATCTGGCTTCCTCTTTACTATTAGCAGAGACTTTTGCACTGACTCTCCCCAAATAATGAGCCAATTTAATGGCAGACTCATTATTTTTTAATGTAACAGGCTAATGAAAAGAAAAATCCATTCAGAACCTGGCAGAAGTTGAACAGTGGAGACAGAGCCGCTACTCCTGATTTTCCATCTTCCAGAAATGATGGCTCAGTATTTTGGCCTTTGTACTTCCAAGTGTCAGGGAAGTTTTGAGGCTGGGTTTAACAATGACAAAAAGCTGGGACCTGATTCAAACTTATGTGCTGATGTATATGTTCATTATTATCTACTGGCCATCAAATGGAGATGAATCACTGCTACTGGGGACTTTGGTTAGTTTATGGCTGCTCTGTGTTTATATCCTGTGATTATCTTCATATTCCTCTGCTTCCACCATGAGTTCATCCATATATCCACACTTCTCATTGTTTCATGCTGTATTACACAACACACTTGGGGTTTTTTTTTCTTTATTGAGAAGCAGAATTAGTGTAGAATTCTACCTGCAAATATTAAAAACTTTAGAGCTTAATATTAGAGCGACTCTGCCCAGTGGTTCAGCCTAATTAAAAGTAGCCTGAAGGTTTTTACTTCCTGATACTACAATGAGCTTTAAAGGAAAAAACCCTCCTCTTGCTGTGTGTACTGCTCTTACTGGATTAAACAGTACTATGCAATGGGAGATTAACAGAGCCATCCTCATGATTAAGTTCAAGGGATTAATATTTCAGTTCAGTTGTTTTTCATTTAAACGTGTTCTCCAAAGTTCCTATTAACACTGACTGCTGCAAACTTAGGCAACTCTCTAATTACACATCAAGTTTAAATGACCCATGCAGAAAACTTTATTTCAGTGCTATTCAGCAAGCATCTCACAATGCAAAAATTGACATATAAGGTAATTTCATCAAGCTGGATGAACAGGACAAAGCCCATCCCACTGCTGCCCAGAGCAGCTTGAACTCTTGCCTGGCAAAGCACATCCCCAAAGTTCACTTCAGTCTACAGGGCAGGGATTGGCTTTAATGGGGCTTGGATCCAGAGTTTGGATCTACGATCACACAAGTACAGATACAAACTGACCAGATCAGGTGAAGGAACTGCTGGCACACAGGGCATGAAATGCCTGCTCCTGACCCAGCAGAGATCTGGGGGTAATCTGTCTCACAAAGGAGAGGTGCAAAAGCTGTGTTTCAGTGGCTCAGGGTTCTCACCTGAAAATCACTCTCTTTTTCCATTTAACCAAACTGCAAGGTATGGGAAAATGGACCAGGTTGCTGCTTAAAATCCAAGCCTGCCCCAACAGACAGGAGATAACAACTTCCCACAGAAGAAGAAAGGCAGGTGCCTTTCTCACATCCAGACCTTGCTCTCTTTGTGTACAACCTGATCTGGGTTCCTGTCCAGCCCCTGAGCTCCATGAGGAAGGGAAACTGCTGAGGGTTTTTCCCTTCCTAGTGCTTGTTCTGGGTGAGGAGCTGCCCCCCCTGCTCATGCTGCAGCCCAGGCAGCCTCACACCCCCATCTCAGGTGTGCTGGATGTGCTGGGTGAGGCACTGTGACAGAAAATGTGTGTCCCAGGGCCCGTGAGTGTCTGTGCCATGCAACGCTTTCCATCCTGCCAAGCAGCCAGACATCTGAAAGTCCTCTTGTACACATCTCCTAAAGAGCTGTGATCAGACCTAGCTGTTGCCAGGGAAGGGATGCATAAATTCCCTAGAAGCCAGCAGAGACAGGAGGATAAGGGACACCACAGCTTGAAACTTCCCAGAGAATGCTTTCCTCTGGTGCCTCCTGTCCCTGCCGAGCTCAGTGAGCACAAGAAGGTCACTCTGGGGCCCCCCCCACACCTCAAGCCCACTACAGGAACCCTGAGCTTTTCCACTGCTCCCTGGCTTCTCTCCTCCTGAAGTTAATACAGTTCATCAAAGTTCAGTTCACCAGAGGGTCAAGCCTGAACTGAGATGAATCTCGTGGAACTTCACTAAGCCCTTTGCTTTTTTTTTCCACTGAGAGGCATGCCATCAAAATGCCTAACATGATCCCCCTAGAGCTCCACTTTGTTTTTAATCTGATTTCATTTATGTGTATCACTACTGGTAGCTTCTCTCTTCTTATTTAAGAAAAAAACACTGGCAGTAGAACAAAACCTCTTTCCATTACAAGAACTTATCTTTTTAATGCTCTATCAGTGTTTTATTATTATTTCGGTACTTGACATCTTCCAAAAGCATTAAAAAGTTCTTGAGAGGTCTTACAGCTTTACAGTGTATTCTCTGATGCCAGTTCTGATCACAATCTGGTTGAAGATAAGTTTAATGATCACTAGAAAAATAAAGGCCTTTCATAAGTGATCAAGTGATTTGAAGAAGCAAAAGAGTACTTTAAAAACATTCGTTTCTTGCTTTAGAGCCCTATTTTGAAAATGTGTAGAGTACACATCTCTTTTGAGGATAACAGAAATTCAGTTGGAATTTAGGGAGTGCTTATTTCAAATTATGGTAGACAAGTATCAGAAATAAATGAGATTATTAACTTGTAAAAACACCTTTTAGAACAAGGACTACAAAATGTCATATTTTCCCCATCTCATGGAAATCTATTTAGAACAAGAGAAATACAGACAGACATTTGATTTAGCAATGGTGAGTGAATAATAAAGTCATCTGCTACTCTAAATAACAGTAAAAAGATTATTCTGAGTTAGTTACAGAAGATATTACTAAAAAATTCTTATCACTTATGTTATTTAAACTTTCTTACATATCAATTAGTTTGAAATAATAAGTCTTTAGGCTATCCATTAATTGCAGCACTGTTGGCACGATCTGTATTTAAAATTACGCAATGAAAATTAAGCTGAAGCACCAAGCTGTCTTGGCTAACAAAAAAGATTTCCTCAGCCCTTTGGATAGAGAAGGAGAGATAATGGGGGCACTGAATTCACAGGGGAATCTTTCTCAGTTTATTCTCTCCTGTCACACGCTGACACAGACTGGGGAAGCCACAAGGTTCACAATCCCCGTGTTTAACTTGTGCTGTTGCTTTCCCAGCGCATCCGTTTCCCATCGATCTCGGCTGCTCTCAGGAAAAAGGGAAAGGAGCTCCCGTGGTTAATGCCAAGGAAAGGCAGCACCACGCAGATCTTGCAGGAGAGCTGCTTCAGGAGATTCTGCACAGGGTAATTACAAATGCAACAGACAGGGAATTTAAATTGTTAAGTTCCTCCTTCAGAAGTCAAGGGGAGGCTGCTTGCAGAGGAATATCTGGTCTGTACATCAGGAGAAGACACCAATTTTAATTTCTCTGCTGTTATGGCTCGAGGCTCTCCAAGAAGCCTCCAACCCACACTTTTAAGTCTTCCTGTCTTTGCAGAGCACATCTAAGGACAACTGAACTTCTCGTCTCCCTTTGCCTCACAGTGAGCTGAAGCCACACTTTGGCATTGTCCCGTTTGGGCTGGTTCCTGTCAGAGGCGCTGCCACGCCTGGCGCAGCAGCACTGACCAAGGCAAGGGTTTACTTTACAAAGCACAGCCATCCCTTGGTAGGTGTTGTTTTCCCAAATCCTCCCTGCCTGCAGCACAGATGAGTCAAAGATAACACTCGGCTTCAAACAGATCTTGGCAATGGCATCTTCCTGCCACAGAAATTAGAATAAATGCAGCTGAAATATTCTGATGGAGGGAGCCATACCTGGGAGAGAGACTTCCTTAAATCAGAGCAGGCACTGCAGCTCACTCCCTGCCAGCCCCTGCCTGCTCCACCAGCACTTCCCTGTCTGCTGCACCCTGTGGTTAATTGTACTTTTAAATAAGGAAAGGCAGAGCATCCTCCTTCTAATATTAATGAGCTATAGGGAGGAAACAAGGGTGAATTCTGAGTGAATCCTCTTGTGACAGGTCTGTGTGTTTGTGAATGCATATTTACACTCAGAAAAAAGGGAAGACATCTGAGTATTTTAGAGTACATCAATATAATGGCTCCATTGGCATAAACATGGGTTTTATGGGGAAAAAATCATGTTGCTGAAATATTCATACAAAATATGCAGTTTGTTCAGGGAGGACAGGTACAAAGAGGTTCTTTGGTGAGTTATTTATCAAAGATCTGTATTTTTTTTTTGTGATCTCCAGCTCCTGCTCAGGGTCTCTGGGCAATGACAGAATTGGCCATGAACACACACTGTGGGCACTCTGACAGATGACTGGGCATGAAGCTTTACTTCAGCCCAGAAAATCTTTCAAAAAGGAATTCAGGAGGGCACAGAATATTTCAACTTCTGAGCAGACAATATCCATATTGACAACATGCCCTCTATACTGGTGATTGGATGGGAAACCAGACACCTCTTCTTGTAAAGGATGTGGGCCTGTGAGCAGGTTACTGCTTTTCCACATCTAATCAATTCCTGCAGTAGCCAATAGAGAGGATCCTGGCCTATGTAAATCCTCAAACATGCTTTAATATCATAAATTAAGTCTGCTTATGAGTTGCAACCACTACATGGCAGCTGATACTACAAGAAATTAACTCCAGTCTTAAAAAAAAGAAATCACTCCAAAAGTAAAAAAGCTAAGTAATAATTTAAAAATTGAAATTCATTTTCAACCAATTAGCATTTTCAAGTGGGAGCTGCAGTACTGCCTGTCTGAATACAAATGGGAATGAAGAGTACTCCAGGCCAAGAGGAGGCGTTAACACTGACATGGAACTGGGGAGAAGTCACTGCAGGATTTGTTCCTTTGTGGCAGGGAAAGCACAGCCCCTGCCCGGAATCACAGTGATTCCCCAACAGACAGACTGACAGTGAGGAATCATTCCCAGGAGCTCCTACAGTTTCCATGCTGTTGGCATTACAGGCTGCTCTCTCCCACCTCCAGCAGCATCCAAGCTATGTGGTGTGAATGGATTGCTGAAATAACATTTCACTGCTGCAAGTCAATCCCATCAGGAACACTCATTTCTGAAACTCGACCTCTGCTCTGGAAACTGAACCTGCAAAATGTGCAGCACAAAGGAGCATTTTGAGAGCAGAAATACTACACGGAGATCTCACTGGCCTGTACAACACCCTGCAGAACAAACCTGATCCAAACAGGGACTTCCCCATCTACTGATAGAAATAATCTGGAGGAGGAGCACAGATGAGTGGCTGTAAACTGTTTCTAGAACCAGCAGGCTGTGCAATGATTTGCCCTATAAGCTCCACACCATATGTTTTATTCAGGCATTAACACCTCCACAGTGAAAATAAAGCTGTCAGGATGAGAGGCACCACGGTGCAGTATCATCCCCACAGGCCACGCAGTAGCTGAACCTGGAGGCTGAAACTGTACTGTGCACAACTCTGGATGTGCAACAGCTACCAAAAGACTTACAGAATTCCAGCTTTAGCAGAAAGGGCAGCCTGATCCCAGACAACACTTGCTAGTGTGGCTGAAGCCTCACTGAAAAACTCTCTCGTGCACTTAAATATCCATTTGAAACACAGCTCAAAGGACGAGAAAAGTGCAGCAGTAGCTGTTAGGTTCTGCTTTTTAGAGTTCTTAAGTGCCATCCCTATCCAGCAAAAACATCCTAGTGCAAAAGCACAGTATAAAAAAACCACTGCAGGTTCAGACCAGACATGTAAGTCTACATTCTTTTCTTTCTGTTTCAAAATTTTATCTACTGCTGACAAACAAAACTGTGAACTACACGGGGTTTCTTCCTGTAGCTGTCTAACATTTAGTCACCAGAGGATTCAAACAGCTGTAATTTAGGTAATTTCTCTAGATTTCTGCATAGCTATTATCGTGCCTTAGAAGCATGTGTCTCTCCTGCACAGAAATATTCCCTAAGGTGATCAGTTTTGCTCAGCCCAAAGCCAGTGGCTGACTCCACCGGAGCAGGAGCTGAGATATCCCTTTCTGGCCTGCAGGAAAAATTTACTCCCTTCTTCTGCCCTGCCTGCCCTCCCTTATCCTGGTACTTCCCAGCACCCCAAATGCCCTGTCCTGTGTACGTAGCAGTGAGAGCTTGGAGCAGAAAGGGATGAAAACAAATGTTTCTTCACATCACATCATTCTCATGTTTGCCTCAGTGTGATGAATTCCTTCACCCCATTCTGGAGCTCCCTGAGCACTCTGTGCCAATCCATTTCATTTCCCAGTTCTCATGCACAGGTAGGGTGCACTGAATGGCAATTCCACCATGCAGAGCTTCTCCTAAACCCACTCCCTTTACACAGCCTGGGAGGCTGTAGTCCTGAGAGCAGGATGAGCCAGGAATCACTCCAGTGGTTACTTCTCACTAGAGGAGGTTTTTCTCTGGGGTCTGATTTCCTTTCAACTGTGCAGGAGCAGCTGGATTTGCCTGGATTCCCAGCAACCCCCAAGATATCCTAACTTGGCCCAGGCAGGTGATATGAGGTTGGCCTCATAGTTATTATTTAAAATGTAAGTGATGTATGACAAGAACAGAGCTAAAACAAGTTCTTCTGTTTTTTCCAAATGTTCAGTGAGCTGTTTCAAGGCAGCTCATCTCTATTCCC
Source organism: Petroica traversi (assembly GCA_025920805.1). NCBI lineage: Eukaryota > Metazoa > Chordata > Aves > Passeriformes > Petroicidae > Petroica > Petroica traversi. Next base: position 2,769,806 of record JAHLSL010000010.1, read on the forward strand.
ATCCTCCTGCTTTTCAGGAAAGGAAGACAGCACATCCCTCAGGAACAGAAATCAATATTCTCCTGTCACTTAAACACAAACAACAAAGAAATCCCAGTCCCCCGGTGAGCAATTGCCAGTTTAATCTTGCCATCTTCAGTAAGTCACTCCTTAGAATACTGTGCAGGTGCCAACATATTCATTATGGGCTCTGCATTCTTTTGTCACCACCACTGTGCTCAGGAAACACACGTTTATTCCCTTGCCTGTGTCCAGGAGGAAGACAGCACTCATGAAATCAAGGCCCCACCTCACAGTTTTAATCTCTAACCCTGCCACAATAAGAGAACTAAACAATATTTGCAATTGTGTTCTTTTAAATGAGCATTTGAAAAAAAAAAGTTCACTTATTATGTAACAGTAAAAATCTATTTAAATAAACTGTAATGATGTGAATTGATACATGAGGAATATGTTGGGGTCTGTGGGAGCAGAGGCAGGTGATTCACAGCAAAAAAAGCCCCAAAACCCAAGTTATAGTCACTTCATAAATCAAAGGTAGCACTTGCCTTTCTGTAAAGCAGAGGACCCAATCTGTGCTGTGCAAGGCACAGATCAAACACCCAGAGTTGGTTCTTTCTTCCTTGCCAGGGCATGGCCATAGAAAGGGACAGGATAAGTGTTTAAAAACCCAAACAACCCCCCAGGCAGGCTAAGAGAACAAACACAGCCCTCACTGAGAACCATGGCAGTTCTCTCCCCAAACAAGCAAAGCATATCAAAGCAATCCAGAAGAAAGCAGTAGAAGGTGAAACAGTAAATAAAAGTACAAAGCAAGCAGGATTCCCTGATTTAGTGATGAGGGTTATTAGTGTGGCTTATTGCTACCCCCTTGACAGTGAAAGCCCAGGCCCTGCTGGCATGGCTGTATTTGCAGGAGGATACAGGAAGTTTGCTTATAAATAATCAAATCTCCTGATAGCAAACACACCCGAAATAATCCTTCATTCCATCACCGTCTTGTCATCATTCGCCCTTCCATAAAGCAATGAAGAAAACTCCCTTAACTTTAATCTACTTTCATCTTTCTTCCAGGCTTTGCCTGCCTTTCCTCAATTGTCTTCTGCTCTCTTCCTCCTCCCTGAAAAATTCACTCTCTTACCTTTAAATCTTCCCCTTTAGGCTTCACTAATCCTGTTTTACTGATCCCCATTCATCAGCTCTTTCTCTTTGTACCCCAATTCTTCCTTCTGCTGTGATGCCCTGGTTAATCCCTTCTTTATCCCGTACTCTGGTGTCCCAGAGTAAATTCTTAATTTATCTACTTGGTAAGCTTAATCTTCAGAGGTACCCACAATTCCTACCTCCAACACCTTTCCCCACTTCCACTTGTGCATTCAGATGCTCTCAGTTCCTACCCCCACATCAATCAATCCTCTTTACCTCTTCAGAGAGGAATTTCCCAGTGCCTGGCGTTCCGATGTGAGAGTACTGCAGCTACTGTGAGCAGAGAACAGAGCACATTCCCGATGACCCAAAGGGCTGTGGCAAGAAAGCTGGGACAGTCATGCTGTTACACACAGCCCCTGATGGCTGCACTGAGGTGGGGCAGAAGCAGCAAGAAAACAGGCAGGGACACAATGGGGTGGGGGATGATCGGAAGAAGGCACGAATCGCTCTCGCGGTATCGGAGGGATGTAATGGTCAGTGGCAGCTCATGTTATGCAGCTAGCAGGTAATAATCAGGGCTAGAATTGCTCAGAGATTTCAGAAAAACCACCAGGCAGTTAATTGTGGATGATCCTGACTTGGTTTTGACATGTAAAATGCAAACAACATCAGCATTACTAGATAAAAAGGGGAATTTTTCACTCACTTTCACTATAGTCTCATATTCCATTTCTACTTCTGTTTTTCCTCTACTTCTTGTTCTTCTATGCTCTTTAAAACAAAACCAAGGATCATTTCAATTTGAGGTGATTAACAATTACTCTAAGCTGAAATGACATCATTCTGTGCATTACAGTAAAGCAACATCTCTTTAATCTATGCACTTAATGAAAAACAAAAGATTACTTCATGCTCTGTGTGCTGGCTCATTAATATTTGACTGGGTACATGTTAGTCAGAGAAACAGTCTATTTGTCACAACCTGTCACTCCATGCTGCAAGAGGACAATATTTCAGCTGTGTTATGAGGACATCCAGCTTTAGTTGAAGTTGCAGCTTACGCAGGTTGCAAGAAGTGTCAGTTTTTTTCCTGGGAAAGGGAAGCGTGTCTGAAGGGGAAAACGAGCATCAGCCATGCCACCTGAAGTGTGTGCTGGAGGAGACACCCCTGGCCTTGGACTATGATCGTGGCTAATGTCATGGACTGGGGGCAGTTTGGATGGAGAACCTCCAAGGACATCCCCAGGTGCTCACAGCAGTGGTGCTGCTCCAGCCTGCTCCCTTGGAGTCAGTTTGGCACCAGTGCTGAGCAGGAAATGTGAGGGACATGCTGCTCTTGGAGGTGCCACCACTGCTCTCTCGCCTTCATCCCGAGCTGGTGCTTATCTCTGGAGCTGAAACTTGTGCAGTTCAAGGAACAGCAGGGTTGTCAGTTTGTCCTGAAGTCCCTGATGTGCTCTAGGACTGTCAGATTGTCCTGAAGTCCCTGACGTGCTCTAGGACTGCCAGATTGTCCCAAAGCCCCTGACGTGCTTCGAGCTGCTCAGAGCCAACTCACTGCGACAGCATCATGCACCACTCTGAGCACCCTGAACTCAAACTGTCTCTCTTGGAGAGGGCTAAGGTCTGCAGCAGAGAAGGTCTGAGGGTAATCCAGCAGCAACCAAAAAGATATACATTTGTTCTTTCATTTTTGCAGTCACTAGAAGATGGCTGTGAAATGTGACTTTTTGGCTGTTGCTAAGTGCAGTCCTTCACAGCACTGCCCTGCCCTTTACAAGTGGCTGCAGCATGTTCCCTTCTCTGTCGTGGGAAATTATTGTGGCAACTGTCTTGTCTTACTCTAAAATCAGTGTTGTTTCAGCATTACGTGATTTACTGCTCCATATGGTAGCAACTGCATGAGTGTGTCGCTGAACTTGGTTCTGTTTGCAGAAGTTAAAGCACAGCTCTGTCACAACAGGGTTGGTGCCACCAAAATCTTGACACTTTATCCTTTATCATGTATTCTGGACAGTGCTGTATCTGCACTGCCCGGGAGGCAGAGCCGCAGTGGCATCCCCTGTCACACACAGGGGACACGCAGGTGACAGCCAGCCATGGGATAACTGCATGGGAGCTCACTGAGGTAACCTGTGCTTTGTCTTAGGTGTCAGGGTTGGTACGAATGAAACTGAAAATGGAAACCTTTAAAAAGAAATAGAAACAGACAATAACACAAAATAAAACTTCTCATTTAATATGTAAAGATGAAATAGCTTAGAAACCGAGGTAGTACTTTTAATATTTGTTACAAAACATTTCCTCTCAAAGCATGTTCTTAAATTGAATACAATTATTGAGTCACTTCCTTGGTAATGGGTGAAGAAGCAGAACAATGTGTCTGAGCACTGTGTCCTCATTTTACTTCCATGCAGATTCATAAATGCCTTCTAATTGAGCCACAATGCAGGCAGAAAATCCCATTAGCTAACAACTGGCTGGATTTGATTGAAATTCTGTGTAAGGGAACCTATGCCACCTTCTTATGTTGTGTTGCAGCAAATGAATGAAGAGAATTTTGTTTATTTTCTCCTTGAAGTCTTTCTCACCGTGGCAGCAGTGGGCATTAACACTGACACAAATGGTGTTAGGAGATACATGTGGGACATAAGGTGCTCAGGAAATGGGTGCCAGTGGCTGTGGCAGCTTGCACCATCTTGACATGCAAAATGAACCTAAAATATTGGCTGAGGAAGCAGAAGGTGACAGTTTGTAGCAGAAAAAAACGTAGCAGCAAGAAGGTGAAATGTAAAGTGAAAAAAGAAAGCTACTTTGTTTTGCACAGCTCCTTAGCACTCCTCCTGATGCACTTCATTTCTCTGCCCCTTTAGTCTATGTACTTCGCTGGTTCTGTGCTCCCTCTGACAGACAAATCAGATAAAGCAACTCACAGAAAATTGGCAATTTTTACAAAATTCAAAGTTCAAGTTTGCAGCCCACGAACATTTTGTTGCCGGGGGTGTTGGCCTAGTTACTTCAGCGAGGTTTGTAACTACTGAAAGCAAGTTAAGATTTGATTAAAATTTTCTTAAAACCAGTCTTGGAAAACACTACTAAGCATCCTCTTGCTAAATTCCTTAGTTTCTTTTGGCACCATTTGTAGCCAGCCTCCTGTTAAAGGGCACAGTTTGGTTTGGGAAGAGGTGTGTGTACTCCGTGTGTGGTGCTCACACACCAGGATTTGGGTGTGCAAACGAGGCACATGTTTGCCAGTATCCAGACTTTACCTACCTGCAGGGTGAACATCAGAAATAAGTAAGCATTTCAACAAAAGCAGCATTCAAAAATGGAAACAAACCCTCCCTCTGCTTAACCAAACTGAGGCCTTTCCCCTTGATTATTTATCAAAACACAGTCCACGGAAAGTAACAGAGATATCTGGGTAGCATGAATTCCAGAGGAAATTCTGGGGTTACCAGGTACAACCACTTAGCTGTGAGTGGGGCATGCACCAGTTAAAACCTCTGTTTTTACTGAGCTTTAACCAATATGATGTCTGCACTTGCAGCACTGGGATCCTGATCCAAGTGATGGTAGTGCAGCAGACACCTACCAGATATTTACCACACGGGTGCTCACCAGGTTTGGGAGCTCCAGGCATGGCCTTGCAGCATAAGAAAGGGAAAGTCAGAGAGAAACACAGGCATTAAAACAAACAATGAATTTTTCAAGCTCTTTTCTATTCTGATGGTCATGATTGTCTGGTTTTGAAAATGCCTGAGCAAGTTCTTGATTCCGGTGTAAGCAGAATCCTTCTGTTTGCACAGACATTGCATCAAGCAGCTCTTTGTGAAATCTCTAACACAGAGGTAATAAAACATAGAAAGTACATACACTTTCCCAAATCATAAAGCAGCCAAGTATCTGTTGCTTTTATTAGTGCTGAGACAACATTTTAGGGAAGACACACAGAGAAACCAGACTGTAGAACACTGATGACAGGGGGAGTGTTAAAATGCTGTCTGCTATTCACAGTCACTGTCTACCTAATGCTGGTTTCCCAGAGGCCTTCAAGAGACACCAGAAAGTCCAGAAATCAATCCAGTAAAAGTTTAAGCTTTTAAAATAATGAAGCTGAATATAATCTGTTTATCTGATGGTCCTGGATGTGTCCTCACCTGTGCAAAGGGCCACAAAAAAAAGGTGCACTTTGGTTTCTAGGCTGTCGTGAAAAGCTGTGTTGTGTTCTCAGTTATTGTGCCATTACTACAGAGAAACATGGCCATAATTAGCCAGGATTTCTCTTCTTGCTGGCACGTAGAAAAGGGGCATAGAATCTTGTCAGTCCCCACAATAAATTGTGCTGATCTAACACCTCCAATCAACCCTTGGTAACACAACTGTTCTTCACAGTTATCCATTATGAACCTTCAAATCCACAATGAAGAAATGCATGTCAGGGAGAAGAAAAAGGAAACAGTGCTTATCCACAGGAGCTGCCTCACAGCACATGGTTTAGTTCCTTCAATAATTCACACACCTCTCAGCTGCTCAGGGATTCCTACAGGCTGCTGCTGGCTCTGCCTTTGGCAGGCACTTGCAGGGTTTTCTGGAAGCCACCACACTGAAGAGAGCAGGAAAGATTTGCAAGAGCAATTTGAGGGGACATGGGAAAGTTTTAAGCAATGGTGCAATCAAGGTGACCTAAGATTTTTAGAAATGAAACATTCCTGCCCAGAACCTTTTCCTTTTTCTGCACTGTACTGCTCTCACCAAGGGCTCAGCTGACTGAAGGACACCGCTGGGGGCAACTCTTCTGAAAGTCTGGCCAGCTGAAGGGGAAGCAAGCAGTGTTCACTGGCCACTGAACTGGGGAAAGCCCAGGCCCTCTGGAAACAGCACATTCTCTCCAATGGACCATGCAGAACTTTCTTGCTCTTTATGGAAGCAGCCCTGGCCTGAATTCCTAAGCTGTGACTCCTTTTCAAACTTTGTTTCCAGCTGTGTTGTGTGTTGTAGAGTTCATCTTCAACAAAATGTACCAGATGTGCTTTTGGCTCTTTTTCTGTAGGTATCTACAAACAGAAGGTGAATTGCCAGACCAAGAGAACAGAAAAGCCAGGGGCAGGGGAAGTGCTTTCCCATGGGTGTCATCTACAGCAGGGTGGCACAAACAGACACTGAGGACAAAATCTACCCCATGGCAACACAGCAACGTACAAAAACATTTAAGGCAGCAACTTGTATTCATACTTTGCAAGCTGTGACATCCAGTTATATTCTCATCTTTCCTGGACCAGAAAAGATCCTTCACATCCCTGTCACAGAGGCACCACAGATCTAGGTTTGTTTATCAGTTGATCCAAAACTGACTGTGTAGTAGGCAGAGAAAGGAATTCAGGAGGAAGAGCTTGGTCCTGGCTTTGCTCTCCCTCAGCAAAACAGCAAAAAAAAATCATTCAGATGAATTCTACTGCACGTCAGTGACAATGTGGTTTACCAGCAGCATGTGTGAAACCCACTCCTGAGCAATTCCACCCCTAAGTTACACACACAAAATCCAACTGCAGCAAGACCAGTCTTCACATGCACTCCTGTTTCTCAGCCTGGGCAAAGAACATTCCCGTTCCTGCTCCATATTGATATATACAGATATAACCTTTTTTAAAAAATCAACTTCAATTATATAGCAGCTCCATAAATGCCAGAAGGTTAAATTCAGAATATGCATCTTTAAGCTCAAAACAAAACTCCCACACCTCAATACAAGGTCCAAGCAGAGCATCAGTGAAATTCTGTCTGTACTAAACATTTTATTTATCACCTTTACTGTGTGTAGTACAGTATTTACTAACTTGTAAGCTAGACAGAGATCAAGAGAATTGAATTTATTTCTCAGAAATGTATTTCCATTAATACAATGAATGTTAGACACAAAACATTCTGGGACTCTCACCCAGAGTTGGTGTTCCTATGGTCCAGCAGGAAAAGTTAATGCCCTGTGGTTATGAGGCCACCAGATTTTTGTGAATATCTCATTGCAGGACATAAACTGAAAGTCTCAAAGATTTTACTCATTTAGGACACGGGTTTTACTCCACTGAAGTCAGTCTGAATTTTGCTATTGATACCAGTCAGAACACATTAAAAGTTCTCTCCCTATTCCATGAGTGCTTTTGGCACATTGCCTTAGTCTGAGAGGTAGCTCAGCAACCCCTGTGAATCAGCAACTCATCAAAGGAGTAAAAATCACTCTAAAAATTGAAAGAATGTGAGGGGAGCCAATATTTCTACAGCTAATCCAGTAGAGCAGGTTGGCAAGGGATTATTTCAGGGCAGTTTTGAAAGCAGGCATTCCAATCAGGTCAAGTAAAGGGAATGGAGGAATCAAAAGGCCTTAGATTACCACTGGGAGCAGGCTAAAGGAAGAAAGGCACCATAGAAGCATTTTGTATTTTCACTGGGCAGAAAAATTTTTTTGTTATTATTCAGTAAGCACTAAAATAAGTGAAGTCAGGAGTTCTCTACCTGGCCATGGTGACATGGCCACCAAGAGCTTAGGGAACTACTGATAGATGATAATAAAACCTTTCAGTTGTCCTGTAATGGCCCCATGACTGTAAAGCCCAAGTGCCAAGGCTGCTGTGCAGAAACACTCAGTGCTCCCCAAACCTGCTTCAACACAGGACAGCACTCTGCTGTTCCAGACTTCCTGCAGGAATCTGCACTGCTGAGGACACCTCTCCCCTTGTGAAGCCTCAGGGTGTCCAGAGCACACATTCCTATATTCCTTTGACACAGATGAAGGCTCTCATGGTAAGCAGTGCTGAATTCTCATTCAGCCTTTAAACTTGGAATGTTATGTACAAAAACATAGCAAGGACCAGGGAGGACCTCTGTCCTCTGAGGTGAACAGTAAAATAAGGAGAAATCAGCTTAGCTCCACCTTAAACCCAGCCTTCTGTCCACACAGTGCATCAATTTAAAATGTATCCAGAACCCGAAGCTGGAGCTGCCTGCCTGATGGCTGAGCTAAGCATGAGCTAACCCAGTTCTTTCTGCAGGAACACAGCCTGCAGCAGTGCCCTGCCACGGCTCCCCTTCCCTGTGTCCTCAGAGTAAACAGGTCACAGGCAGGAAAGCCTGAGAGCTTTCCAGTGAAACGCATTCATTGCCCCAATTCAGCAAATGTTCCACTGCAGTTCACTGCTTCAAAGAGTAAAGCGGGAATAAGGTAAATGATCCTCAGGGGATGGAAAGGGCCTGGCCCTCTGATCCTGGTGGTGAGACAGAAGCACAGAATTGGTCAAGTTTGAAGGGGCCCCTGGAGATCATCCAGTCCCAGGCAGGGTCACCTGGAGCAGGTGAAACTGGAACGCGTCCATGTGCGTTTGGGATGTCTCCAGAGAGGGAGAACCCACAGCCTCTCTGGCAGCTCTTCCAGTGCTCTGCCACCATCAATGTAGAGAAGTTCTTCCTCGTGTTAAGGTAGAACCTCTCATATTTCAGTTCATGGCCATCACTCCTCATCCTGTCACTGGGTACTGCTGAAAAGAGTCAGGACCTTCCTTGGCACCTCTCTGAGATATTTATGTGCATTCATCTGATCCCCTCTCAGTCATCTCTTCTCCAGACTAAACAGACCCAGTCTCTCCTCAAAACAGGTCCCCCATGATCTTTGTGGTCTCCACTGGACCCTCTCCTGTCTCAGGAATTGCTTTTCTAGAAATGATACTCAGAATGAGAGGACTGCAAATTGAAGAAAATTCTCATTCTATCCTAAAATGTCATTCTAAATCCCACCAGTACCTATTCAAAGTAACATCTCTGGAAAGATTGTGCACAAATGCCAGAGAAACTGAGAGAAGCATCAGGCTGAGAAGGGACATCTCACTGATTCAGCACCTTGTATAAATGAAAGAGTTTAGTTGTCTCATCCCCACAAACTGATTTCCTTTGCAACTTTCCCCAGCTCGTTTCACTGGCAAGGTCTCAACTCTCCCATCTGCAAAACTGCATGAAATACAAGTTACTGGTTCAAATTTTAATACTATTAGAAGATGAAAGCAGTAGCATGGTCTTGTCTTACAGACAAGCCTGATAGTTTTAGGCAATTTTAGGGTCTTCTCTGTATTAAATATAGCATTGCACAGTTTTCTCTGCAGTAAAAGGAGCTTTATTTCCTAAGAATGTTCAAAATCCAAATCCTTTCACTAATGAAGTGTCAGATGAAAGGATCTTCTTCACAAGCACATCAAGAAAACATCATCTCCCAAAATCTCCTTAAACATGAAATGACTGTGAATTAAACAAACAAAAAAAAAAAGTTGGGGTTTTTTTGACAAATTGTTATTAGTTCAATTTACTTGGTAAGACAGAATACATACGACAATTAGTTCTTTAAATGACTGCATGGGGGAAATCCCTTCTGTCCTGATGCTCTGTACTCTATGATAAGCTCATTTGTTTATGTCTAAGAACAGATTTTCAGCTTCATTCCTTTATGAAACCAAAATTAACCTCAGACAGATAATGGAGCTGCTGCTAATAAACCCAAGATGTCTTAACATCAATTTGCTGAATGGAAAATCCTGCTTATTCTGAACTAATTTAGTGCAGCTGTACCTGTTTAAGATCAATTCGCAGCAGACTATTTCCTATTTATTGCTAATTAAAATCACGGATTTCCTGTTGCAAACAGCATGCAAGCCTGAAACATTAGCTCCAAGCCAGTGTGCTATTGACTCAGCTGGGGCACTAGATCTAGATTTACCACCTCATCCCAAGGTTTATAAGAATAACTACTCTCAGGAATGATAAATCAGCCAGAGGGAGCTCAGGTGAGGAGGGAAGCCAGGAGACAACCACTGAGATTTGTCTTCTCAGGGTTACAGAGTGCAGAATGGCTCAGCTGTGCTGTCATCCCCAGCCTGAGGCACCAAGAGCACAGACTGAACTCTCCCCTTGGCACTCAGCTGGAGTATTATTCTCTCCAAGGCCGGAAAGGGCTGCAATGGAGGCAGAAAGGCTGGGTGGTCCCCAAGTTTCATGTGCCAAGGGGATATCTGCAGTGCCAGCCGGCCTTAGCCTGACCCACCCACACTTCTCTTGTCAGGCCATACAGAAATGGTTGCAACTGATTGTGCTGGGCAGAAACAGGCCAATTCTTTCTCTGCTGGAACATAGTTCAGCCAGGAAAGCACATGAGCTTGGGAACAGCTAAGAAACATGGAAATATTGCAGTGGTCCTGAATTCAGGATGATTCCACCCAGTGCTTTCAGCACACTGTTCCTGGGCACTCACATCCCTGAGATCTGAGACTGCCTGAGCTGCAGAGTTCCCAGGACAGCAGCCCCTGCTGGGCTCCATCATGGTGATACCAAACTTCCAGAGGGTACAGAGAAGGGCTGTGCCATCCCCATCTCCCAAATCCCCAAAAACTGACATAGGATGTACTTACTGCAAGAAAATGCCTATTAAGAAATCAACCTTTCTTTTTTTCCCTCCAAAAACCTTTTCTTCATTCCCACCCCAAAAGCCTACAATCTGCTCAGGCTCCTCTTGGTTGATTTAATCAATCACAGCAGCCTGGACCACATTTCCACCCAGAGGTCTGTGCTTAGGACATGTCAGAAGTGGCACAGAAAGGTAAAAGCTCCCTAGGAAGGAGCCCTGCAGACTTCAGGACAGGCATCTCCCCAGAGCTTTGGTGACCCAGGTACCAACAAATGCTTCTTTGCTGGCACCAAATCCACCAAAACCTCAGAGAGACAGAGATACACCTCCCTGAAAATTTTATTTCATGCCCTCACTTAAATGAGTTGCCTGAGCACTGCACAGGCGCACAGTTTTAAACTCCAACCATTGATTGTTATGAAAAATAACACCAATTTTTCTTAATGCTGTCTTTTGTTATTCAATTCTTTGAAAAATGCCAAAGATAATTCTGGAAGATCTGGTCTGGAGGTAACACTCAAAAGCAATCATTAGTGTCCAACTTTGTTACTAGCATTTTCTTTGACATCCCAAAACCACTTACTCAAACAGCTTTCCCAGTCTGCCTCTTAATTTCTAAGTTATTTTTTTAAACAGTGCTTGGTGATAGCAATAACATTGTAAAAATAGACTAGGTGTATACTTAATGAAAAAATTGTGCTGGATGTATATTTGCTACATTTAATAAGTGAGAAGTTTTTCCAGCTGTCTTTCATTGTAGAAGTGTCTAATTCCTGCTCTAGCATTTATTTCATTCCTTTGGCTGAAACTGAGTTTAAGAAGCAGCTGGCAGGGACTGTCTGTTTGTGAGAGGCCCCTGCAGAACCAGCAAGGGTTTTAGGGTCTCTGTTCTGCACTGAGCTACAGCAAATTCACGACCATTATAATTTCTTGAAGAGATAGAGTCCTGCTAATACCTGAAAAAAATATAGGGAGGCTGAAATGCTCTTGTATTTCAAATTGACTCAGGGCCCAGGTTTTTTTACAGATGGAGGACTTCAGTTTAAATTTATTGATGACTTAAATTGGTGTAGCTAAAGCAGACAGCATCCTTAGCAATCCTGCTCTCCTCTCCCCAAGATGATGCCATTCTTCCAGGCATGGCTGAGCAAATTCTGCATCTGCTCATTAGCTGCTGTAGCTTAATTAATTAAATGCATGAATGTAATCTGCTGCCAAGTGGAATTGACATTAACAGGCAGGACCACAGTAAGGAAGAAAGTTGGGGTTCCTTCTCTCAGTGCAGGGGAGGGAAGGGCAGGAGGCTGAGGTGGGTGTTGGAGCCAGCTCGCTTGGGGCAGAGTTCCTGAGGGTCAGAGAGCCAGAACCCACAGGCTGCTGATCACTTCTCACCAAAAAGCAACATTTTGGTTCCCTTCAGTCTCATTTATTCCAGCAGTTCTGCCTGGCAAGCTGATAAGCCAGCAGTGCTGGTTCTGTTAGAAAAGGAATTACAAAGTGGCAGGGGGCAGTTCCCTCCCCTGGGGAAACCTGAGCTCGGCTGGAGAAGGGCTGGAAATCTGAAGCTGTTTAGTGACAACTTCCCTGGGGCTCTGGGGAGCTGCCCCAGCTGGGGTCAGTTCTGAGCTGCTCAGCAGCACAAAACACTGACAATGTGCTGAAATAATGGGAACTGATATGAATGCAAGCAAATACTTTCTGTAACACTTATTCTGCTGCATTTCTTATTAAAAGAATGCAATCCAATTAATAATGATAAATATAAATATCACTGTGTTGATATTTAGATGATGAAACGTAGTTTTGTTGTTCAGAGAACTAAGCTGCTCCTGTTTTCTGCAGGCTTGAAACAGCCCTTGTTTATCTGCATCTTGTTTTCCAAAATAACTTATTTATTTACAGCATGTCAAGGGAGAAACCTAATTTCTAAGGACATTTTCCAATTAACTTTCCTAATGAAAAGTAAAAGTTAGACTCAATGGGTTTGTAAATAGCCTTATCTAAACCCCCCAAAATGATTCTGGGAAAGGACTGAGAACACACCTACACAAGCACGATCAGAAATGTTCCAGGTGTCACAGACATTGTCTGCCATTCTGAACGTCTGCTCCTCTCCTGCCTGATCTGGGAACAATGACATTGGCTCCCAAAGTCTTGGACATTATCAGGGAATTGCTGCTCCCTTTGGTTCCTGTCAGACAGCATTCCCATGAAGTTTGCACTTCCAGCTACGGGCTTTAATGAGCTCTGCTCTGAATGTGAATCAGTAACAAGAGTCTCTGTTGTGATCCAGCTCCATGGATTTGTGCAAGGATCCAGCGATATCCCAGCCAACGCCTGCTGCTGCACTGATTCAAATCTCTGCCCTTCACACTGAGACCTTGAGAAAGAATTCACAATTTTGGGAGCAACCACGGTCTTGAGTTCCCTTAAGGAAGTTTCTGCAAGGCTTTCAACTTCTGTCTTTGAACTTAAACCAGACACAGGAACTGGAACCTAGAGATCACATTGTCATGTCTGACTTGGTGATCAATTAGAAACAGACTCACCCCACTGAACAGTCCACGAGAACTGGGAAAATATTTAAATCCAATAAAGTCAAAGAAGATGCTTGCAAACCACTTTAAAGCCCTGAAATTACTTATTTCCCCAGTGCACTTATGACAGTGAATAACCACGCTCTTTGTGGATGCAAAAGCATTTCACATCTAAAAATAACTTACACTGTGCCCTGATCACAAATCTAGATATACCCAAGGCAGCCTGGAGTCGCAGATCAATTTATAATACTTACATGAAATAAAAAATAAAATAAGCTTAAAGCAAAATTAGATGTTCTACTTGCCCCATATATCATGGACGTACGCCATGAGTTATTGCAGTTATTTAGATGAAGGTACTTCTTAACAGTTTCAGTATTAAAAATACCTTTTTTTTTTTCTCATATATTGAAAATACATGGGAATATATTTCCCATCTATTCAGCAGGTATGAACACCTGGCTACTTCCTGCTCACATCCTGACCCTCTTACAGTATCTTCACACACACTTTTAAACAGCACTTTTCCTGCTTTAGTACTAGAGAAACAGATAAATGTGCTCTGATGGATTTGCTCCACAAGAAGAGTAGTTATTATGTTCCCATAAAATGCTTTCAGAAATAATAATGCTAATAATAATAAAAATAATGGCAAAAGAAGCTGTAAACTCCAGCAGGGCCTGGCTGTAACTGGAGAAAGCAAATGGCCCTGGATTTTGAAGGCAATTAGTCCCCACACATTTTAAGTGAGTGTGTTTGTGTGCAGACAGCAGCATTGTATTGTGATTTTGTCGTGGTGTTTTTAACCGCATGAGTCACAGCTTGGGAAGGCAGCTGAGGAAACCTGATGGCTCCCATGCTCCACAGCATTTCCTGTGTCAGAGCAGAAATGCTGCTCCTGTTCAGCACAAGGTACGAGGGAACCTCTCTGCTGTAGGTTTGGCATGTGTTAAATCCATTTTGCAGATAGCATGGAACCCGGGAATCAATAAATCTGCCTTTCCCCTTTATTTCTTGTTTTCCATACTGGGGAAACTCTGACTTCATTGTTAATGCAGTCAACTAGGAAAACTTGAGTAGACCACAAAACTCCTTTCTGGGATTGGTGGTTTCAAAACACAACTGGGAACCATCAGAACTGGATTCTAATTCTGTCATGCAGATAATTCGCTCTTGAGAGATGCTTAAGCCAAAGATTTCAAGCATTGACACCTAAAGTAAGGCAGCAAAATGCAAGTTAACCAAGCAAAGCTTCAATACACAAAAAATGCTGTACTGGTTGGAGTTGGAAGCACCACAAGGAAGTTTTATCATACATGGTTTTCCTTTTCAGAATGGTCTATCGATTTTTTTTCCCAGACCCACACGTTTAAAACTCACAGCTAAATTTATCCTGACAGTGTCATTTCAACTGAGCTACAAATATCTTCTATTTTCTGGGTTAAGCTTCAGAGACTTTTGAAAGCAGAGTGCTTCTAAAGCTAGGCTTCCTCAAAAACATACCCTAGGGTAATAACTATCTGGACTCTCTCTTTCCAGGAACAACTGACCATAAAGACCAGGGGTATTTTTGGCATCTTCCATCTCATTTACACCTGCTCGGAACTCCAGTGGATTCTTGGCCATTCCCTGAAATGTGAGAATCCACTGAGAGAATAAAACAATCCAGGTTCTGAGACTCCACGGACTCCACTGACACACAGCTGATCCCACACTGGCAGCAGTGGCCATAAGGGTTCCCAGACGCAAATCCCCCTTCCTTTTGGGCTCTCCCTGCCAGGATGGCAGTGACTCAGGTGAGCTCCTGCAGTCGCTGCTCAGCGGGTGGCTCTTGTTGCCAAGGTCACCTTTGCAGAGCTCCATTTGCATCCAGCTGACGTTGATTCATGTTGCCAGATGGCAAAGGACAAAGCACAATCGCTCAACACAACGTGTGACCTACTTACACTCCCAGCAATCTGCTGCCTGATACTTGGGAAATGCACGGAGACTTTGATTAAAATTTTAATTTTGTTTCATAGCTGGCCCACATGTGGCATGTACGTTTTGCATCCCAGATACATCTGCTCCAGCTGGGCAGTCACCTGATGCCTCCAACTTCCTCCTGAAGCAGGGGCTGTGAATGTGGAAGTGTCACTTCCTTATTTCCTAAAGGCGCTCTCAAAAGTAATTACAAGTTATTGGTTTACATATGGACAGCTAATGAAGAGCCAGGCACTCTCATGCTGGCACCACAGAAAGAACTAGTGACAACAGTGATGTGTCTGCTCTAGAGACGGAGAATAAAGACACGATGCAGACAAAATTCATGGAGGGTTCCTAATCAAATCTGTGGAAAGTCATGGGGAACTCTCTGTCCGTGCTCAAAGTCATGAATATATTCACAGCATCACCAGGACAACAGAATTTCTGCAAAAATTAACTCCAGCGTGAAGGTATGTGAGAATAATGGGAGTGACATGTGGTCACTGTAGGCCAGATTCCCCAAATTGCTCAGGGCTCTGGGAGTGCCACAACTGCCAGGCTGGCTCAGAGCCACGGCTGACTGCAACCTGCACTCTGCCCTTGGCCGGCACCAGATGCTGTCCAAAGGAAAAAGAGTTCTAGAGCAGACAGAGATAAAACAATTCCTAATCGCCTTCCTGGTCCTGATCTCTCAAACACTGGCCTAACTCCTGCAATTCAAGTTTTAATAAAGTTTTAGTTCCTGTCAAAGTATCAGTCAACAAGAACTTCAGTGCAGAAAGCATTTAATTTCTGAAGTGGTCTCCAATCCCATTTTGAATCTCCTCAGCTTCTGACAGATTTTTCAAGGGCTTGGCACTAATAAATGAAGTGGAACTGCTAAAATTCTCAAGTGTTCCTGTTGAGAAAGTTCACCACCAGACCCTCAGAGAGTTCAGTGGTGTGTGAATGTGGGCACACACAGCTCAGGAACTCTCCTAAATGCAAACAGAATGCTTGTTAAAACAGAAACCCTTCAGGCCATGAGAAAACAGAACCCAAAAAGCCTGCAGAGAAGCAAGTCTGACATTATATTTTACACTGAGGACGAGGTGACAGATCCTGGCTGGAAGCTGTCCCACCACATATTAATGCTATTTATTTGGGGGGAAAAGAGAAGGAAAAGCCAAAGACAGGGAGAAGCAGTTGGATCATAGTGTGACACTGCTAATGAGGTGATTATAGGTGACAGAGTAAGTGAAAATAATTGGCTAAAAAACCCCAAGTATTTTATTATTGAATAAAGATGTGCAGGGCTACACTCAGGGTATATCATTACATTATCTGTGTGGCACATGTGGTGTTATCTTCACCAAGAAGTTCCCTGCTCCATTAAGACTGGGAAGATGACTAGAAACGACATTCCAGTTGTGGATGGGACAGAAAACAGAAATATCTAACGAATCAAAACTGACAAACAGCAAAAAGAAGCTAATGAGTTTGTATATATTCCTTTTATGCTTTATAGAAGAGATCTACATGGGAAAGTGGCATGTCTTAAAGTTCTGTTCCTTTGCCATAAATTAAGTTTGGAGAGAGAAAATAATCCAAAGGAGGTAGCAAAAAATAGCATTTATGTCATTATCAAGGAAAGCCCAACAGTTCTGGAAAAAATAGCAAGCACCCCTTTATAAAAAGAAAAATCAGAGAAATCCCTTCTTCCTTTTAGATCAAAGGAAGCTGAAACATAGATTCTATGTCAAATCTTCTCATGTAAATTGGTGCTCTCACTATCCATAGAACAGTAGCTTGTTCTAAACACACTTGTTAAGTATTTGTATGGAGTTTAATATAATATTAAGAGTGCTGTATCACAGCAGACACAGTGTCTGCCCTGAGCAGTACAGTGGCCTCAGACTCTGGGAAAAGCTGATCCTCATGGAGTGAGTGCAAACTCCATCCCTGTGTCCATCTGGTGGAGCTGATTCCACAGCTCCTGTCCCACATAAACCTTTTTGTACAGAACGCCTTCACTCATGGGTCCCAGATGCCCATCTGGAGCCTGGTTTGGGCAGTGACCCCGTTACCAATGTAGGGTCCCTTCTTGCCCCCAACCCACAGTGAAGCTCCCACAGCTTTGCACACAGAGCCTCCCCAAAGAAGCAGAGCTGACCTGAACTTCCAGCAGGAACAGTCCTACAGCAAGGACACACAGCATTTCACTGGATTAGACACTCCCAGTGCCTTGTGCTCATCAGGGCACCATAAACTCATCCCAGCCCTGACAGCCCTCGCTGAGTGAATCAAAGAGGCTGAGAGAATCCAACACCCCTCTCCTCTGCTGGGTCTGATTGCTTTATGGCTTAGAAGTCTGTGGAGGGGGCAAAGTGTCTGTTTAATTTGCTGTTGTGAGGGCAAGGGGCCAAGGTGTCTGTGACACTGCGCTGTGCTGGGGAATTGTTTGCTCTGCAGTTCATAAGCAAGATGCCACAAAAAACAAACATAATTGGAGAGAGTCTCCTTAAATGAGAACAAAGTAAACAGAGATGCTTCATTAGGAGTTACATCCCCTGATCCTTCTACTGTCAAATCCTCTGACTTTTTTTCCCCTCTTTGTTTCAATTTAAAAATTAATTATCTTTCATGGAAAACACAAGTTGCTACCGTTATGTTAACAATACTTTGAACAAAAAGGTCTTTTTGGGGGCAAGTCTGTCTTCTACAGAAAAGAGATACATTTAGTAAAACCCATCCTTGCTTGCTCTTCACATGCTTCAAAGAGGAGTTTGCAACTGCTTTGCCTGCACTGAACAATCACAAAAGGGAAAAAATCCTCTTAAATAGAATGGAACTGGGGTAAACTAAGAATAGCAATACAATTGAAGAGTTTTGTTTGGGTTAGTGTTCTGGTTGGTTTTTTGGAGGAGTTAGATGGATAATATTCAGGACGGCTCTTTATTTAAGAAGGGAGCACACACCATAAATTAGAAAGCATAAATATTTAAAGGTTTGCTGAAAGTGTACACAACCAACCTATTATGGCTGAACTGCTTTTCCTAGGCAATAGCTACAATAGATGTCCTTAAAAGTGATCCCTTGGTATAACACTGGGCAAAGGCCAAGAGAAACTCACTTTCCATAATGGTGCTCGAGGGAATTCTTTATTTTAAAGTGCCACATGGAATGTCTAAATTAAGTCATAGGGGCAAAAAAATTTATGGTATCCAAAACGTTTGCTTGGGCACGCAGTCCATGGCATCACCCTGTTAATCACACTGCAGATAAACAGCTCTTCCCACATTCCTGGGTCCAGTGACAACTGCTCCAAAGCTGTCACGCCAGCTCTGCTCACAACCGCTCCCCTGACCACACTCTGCATGTGCTTTTAGGGTTGTCATGAAGAGTAAGCCAAACGGGGGAAAAAAAGTGCCCAAAGTTCCATACCCGAGGAGCAGGAATTTCAAACAGTTCCCGATTTGGAAATGGCTGAGAACAAGGACATGATCAAACCCAGTGTCTGGGAGCTTGGGGAAAGCTCAGCTTAGTGAGTCTGCAAAAAATCCTTAAATCCATGGGATAGTGAAGGATAAAGGCAAGTGGGGAAGATCTACAGGAGGAGTTTTTTCCTCTCTCTGGAATGGTTACAGACCCAAAAGATGTGGCCTGTGTATTATGGGATTTTTTTTAAGCCATCAGCACTTCTTTAAGATTCCTCTTGCTTTGCGTCTCTGCTGCTCCCTGGGACCTGACAGCGCTGTGACCGTGTCCCTACAAGCCCCAGAGCCAGGCAGGTTTCACCCACAATCACAGAACACTTCCCTGCCCTCTCACACCTTGTCACTCCCCATCAGCTGCGAGCTGGGCTGATGGATCACCCTGCACACTCTGCCCAGGGAAGCAGGGACCAGCAGATCCCAGCTCTGAGGGAAGCAGGGAACAGCAGATCCCAGCTCTGAGGGAAGCAGGGAACAGCAGATCCCAGCTCTGCCCAGGGAAGCAGGGAACGTTTCCCTTTGCCAGCCAAGGAGAATGGCCTTGCTGTGGGGCTTTGCACGGCCAGGGGAGGGACCCGCGGGGAGGCACACAGGCACTCCCAGAGCTGTCCAATGTACCAGCCAGGCTGAGGACAGCCCTTCCAGGGATGGACCTGCTCTGCTTGGCAACTGCAGCTCTGAGGACTGGGAGAAACTTCCAGGGAATGTCATTTTACACTTCCATATCCCAGCCTTTCTCTTTGCTTTGCCAGTAAAGCCACGCCGCCCAATTTTCCATGGATCAGCAGCAAAGGGAGTTGATTTTCCTGAGTTTCTTTTTTTAATTTTATTTTTTTTTTCTGAGTAAAAACTTCTTCGGTTTGTTGGTGAAGCAGAAAATGAGCAACAGAAACTCAGCTTTGTTCTTACACCATTAAAAAGCAAAATTTGAATTTATACCTAGCTTTACCTTGTTTTCACAAGCAAGAACACAGACGAAATACAGCCTGCCTTTCTTCTTCCCAATAGAAGTTATCCTCCCTTACTTAGCTACTCTTCAAATTTTAGATTTAAGATCTTAGTAGAGATACCTGAGTGAGAGGAATGCACTAGAAATGACCATCTGCAAAGCTCAGATGTGAGCAAAGAGAAGACATCTGTAGCACAAACCTTTGTCAGGAAATCAGTCAATATATCTGAGAGCCTTTTGTGCAAATTGAATCATTCTTCTCATAGTAAGTCTTATAAAATAAAATAATTTTAGCTGGAGGCACGCAAGGTCAAATTCACTTCTTGTCTCTGCAGATGAGTGGTTACCAGAATGTCAAATTTCACTCTTTAAAAGACGGTTGGCTCTAATTTAACACCGTGATTACAGTCTGAATTTCTCTTTATAATTTTTACTTTTTCTGAAAAACAGCCTTGAATTAATGAAACGCAAATGCATAACATTTAGTCTTAACTTTTACAATTTTTCCTTGCTTTTTGTTATTAAATATGCATAGAAAGAGAAATGTATATCTGCAATGAATGCAATAGTACTCACTGTTATTCCTTCTGATTTGAAGGCACGCAATGCAACTCATTAATCTTATTTAAACTTTAGATTCACCAGTTTGGGGTAATTGAAGCTACCTTGGAAGAGCCTAAGCCTGGGCTAGGTGGCCATTTAGAGGGGGAAGCCGGGGACCAGAGAGCTCCTGTGGGGTTTCCTGAAAAGCCTGAAAACGCTGCAATCCAGTTACTATCATCATTTAGCAGTAAAAAACCAGCCAAGATAAATCTTATTTGTAGTAAAGGGCCCTTGAAGAATCTTCTTTGACAGCTAATCTAAACCACAAGAGTTATTCTCCTAAAGAGATCCATTTCACAGAGAGAAATTCAGTGCAGCAATTTGGAGGGTATCCCATATTTGTTTCCACATGCATCAAGAAAGCTTCACACCTGTCAGAAGAGTTCATCTCAATTCATCCTTTGCTTCAGAAATGTAATGCCTGTCTCTTTCATTAGAGAGGTTCAGGCCAGCTCTGCTGACACCATTTAAACCCCTCACACTCAGACTAATTTTTAATCAAAATACGTGCCAGAGGTCCTGCTGGAACCTCTCTGAGTTTTATGCTGGACCTATTGCAGAGGAGGCAAAAAAAAAATGGGTTATTTGAGTGCTTCCCAGCATCTCCTTCCCTTGTTTCCTGTAGTTATCCACATTCAGAGCAGGTGAGCCTTCCCTCCAGTCCTGTACCTACTGCCCTTGGAGTGTCCTCCAGCTCCATGATTTCATGGCCCCTTCAATTCATAAAAATTCACCTTAGGACTCATCATTTAACTCGAGTGAGTGAAACAGTGCAGCAATGTGGAAAGATAAAAGTCTTGGAAATGCAGAGGCTGAGGAAATGCAATTAGAGCATCCCACCTGAGCAGTTCTCCAGCTGGCACTCAGCATTTGCACAAATCCACACAAAAACAGGGAAAGGTGAAAAGGGTGAAATATTCCCAGGATGACAGTACTCTTGCAGTGCCAGAGAGCAGCAGCTGAACACGCTGCACTTCTGTGGAAGTGTGAGACTGAGACCCAAAAACACCACAAGGCAGTGAAATGTTATCTTTATACCAAAACTCAGTCTGTCTCTGGTGCTGCAAGAGTCTGTTTTTGGAGAAAGGAAACTGAAGGAATCCCTGGCACAAAAAACCCCAGGTTAAGTAACAGCAATTTTCATCAAAGACACTGATGACATCTATCAGTGCCACCAAATAAAAATTAAAAAAGAGGATGGCATGGTTTCAGCCACTAACTAGAATTAAATAAAACCTTTCAAAAATGCAGGATGGGATGATTACAGCCCACAGTCTTCCACTGTTTATGACACCAGATGAATTTCAAATTATAAGAAGGGGGAATACCCAACATCCAGAAAGCAATATGGGATATCACCAGATGGAGAATGTGGATGTCATTACAGGTAACATTTGCAAAAGGGCATAACTCACTGAAGTACTTCAAAGATGGTGATGGAGTTTAGAATTTTACCTTTATTTAGGAACTCTACAGGTCTCTCTGCTATCTTTGATGGATTCATTAGGAAAACAAAGCACTTCTGACCACATAATGATCTACATGGGGAACTGTGCACCATATACTTTAGTTTATGGTGTTAGAAATCAAATTTCCAGCCTAAATAAGCCCAAATACCCAACTATTCTAAAAGATTGATTTGATGTGTTGGATGTTTTTAAAGCACAGTAGCCTAAAACAACAAATATGAAAGTTCAGTATATTAAGAAGACAGATACCAGCTTGAAAGTTATTGCACTTAATCAGTGATTTAGAGTAAAATAATAAAAACTTCCAACTCCAAATGTTAATTTTAAAAAAAAATTAACCCTCCCATCAATTACGTAAAAATAGGGAAACCAGGAGAAATGGCTGCCATTTATGAGCAGTTTATGCAGTGTCCTTGTTCCAGCAGCTTTTCCTCACTCACACTGCTTGTCCTGTGAGCACCTCCCTGTCACTGCCATTTGAGAAATCCCTGTGGCCTGTTCCATGTCCCTGAAGGCAGGAAGCATCAGCTGCAGGGGTCAAGAACACCCTGAGAATCCCTGAAACTCTTGTGCTGCTAAACTGTGACAGAGGCAAAACCAACCCACTCCACAGGAACTGTAACAACAGGGAGACCTTTCAACAGCACTTCACCTCCAGATGCCAAGAGAGCTTGGCAGTGCAAAAGTACAAATTGGGGAAGAACAAGGAAAAAGTGGAAACTGGGAAAGCCTGATTCCTGGCAGCTCAGAAGAGAAAGTGCTTCACCTGATGGGCTGGGATCCAGCTCAGGCTGCTCTGAGCTCTGGGAGAGAGGCACAGCAGCTTCACTCAGGCACTGGGGCTGTCTGCTGCCTCTGGCTCAGTGTCCCAGGGAAGACAGAAAATCCTTCAGGGAAATGCACTGGGAAAGGAATGTCTGCAGAGCAGGTAAAGGACAGAGGGAAACCACCCTGTTCTGTCCCAGTGGGGAGCCCCAAAAAGGGCTGCTTTCCATTCAGGCCACAAGCTGATCCCATATATTAATATTGAGCTGCAGGGATCAATGCCATAACTGAACATAACTCCACAGAAATAATCCTCAAATGGCACTCCCAGGGAATTGAATGCCAGCTTTTTTTTTATGAGTGGATAACAGAAACTGAAACCCAACAACAACAAGTAAGCAATTTCAGTGGAATTAAGGAGTCACAGAGAGGTGAAGGGCAACATTTTGGTGTGAATTCCAATACTGTATGCCTCATCAAAGAGGGAAGTGCAACACAATGGGTAAAAAAGAAAGAGGGAAGACATTATTCACTTGTGGGTTAAAAGTTGGTTAAGAGGCAGTGAAAAGAGGCACTTAAAAGATGGGTTAGAAATTCTGTTTCTTTACCAATTAACAGGCTCAGGAGACAAAGAATGCCCCAAAATTCTGGATCTGATTGCATATTAAACACCCCTGTAACTGCAACAGAAGCTGCTTAGTGTCTAAAACATTTCTAAAAGCTATGCTGGGAAATGAGTAAGAAATACATAATGTGTCCCTTTCCTCCTGAGTGGGATGGGAAGCTGACAGGACGCTGGGGGAAGGTTCCTCTGAGAGTCTCAGGAGCCACCCTTCTGGTAAATAACGAGCCAGGGCTGCACAGGCATGCAGGAAAATGATGGTTTGTGGATGAAGGACTGAGTGTGAGTGACAGGAAGAACAGCCAGAGCTGCAAACAGCTGAGAGGGCCAGCTGAGGAGTATCTGGAATCCTGTGTCTGCTGAGAGAGAAACTGGAAGACTCTTGTTAAAGAAGTGTGATTTGTGGTTCACATACCACGATACGAGTGGGCTGCACAGAGTATGGGATAATAGAGACCATTTTATCCAAGATATTGCTTCAGGAAAATGTAAATCTAGCAAGGCAAAAGATGGAGTGGGATCAGTTACTGCTCTGAAGGCAGCTTTCCATATAAAACACAGGCCAAGCTGTGACTCTTCACACAACATGAATAATACACTTCTGATTTTCCCTGCTGGGTTATTAATATTGCATCTTGTCACAGGCCTGTGCACCAGACAAGAACTGCCCAGCTCAAAGCCTTGACCTTCGAGCCACCACAAAAGTTATTGGAGAACACTGCTTGTGGTGGAAAACAATCAGCAAGTCAGGACAGAGAGGACATTCCTAAGTGTCCTCTGCATAGTGAGCAACATCATCTGCAAGCCAGGCAGACAATGAACTCAACAAACCAATACACAATGTATTTTCTCACAATATGTTATCAGCTCTAAATGTAAGAATTTTTCTCAGCTAGGAAGTCCCAGTATTTTTTTATGATACACCAAACAGCGAGTGGATATGATTGAAATGGGTGAAGGAAGGGTGACTGAGGGAGCACTGCCACAGCAGCACTACAGTCAAGGTGATCATTGCAAAGCTTTTGTACTCCGTGAGTAGAGAAGATAAAAATGTTGGGATGGTGCCCCTCAGCAAAAGGTAAAAAAGCAAAGGAAAACGCAGGAGTTCAAATCACCAGAGGGTGTTGATCAGGCTGTAAATGTCCTCACACAACTCTGCAGTTGAGCAGGGGATGGTGGGCAGAGAGTAATGACTCAATTAGGGCAGTAAGGAGTCAGAACATCTTGTCTGCACAAGCAGGAATTGCCTACCAGAATTCACCAGAATATACTGCAGGAGCAGAAAATGCATTGCATTACTGTATCAACACAACAAAGAATGTGGAACTCTAGAACTATCACTGTTAATCTCAACTTTGGTACAAGAAGCTCTCAGTGATGGAGCTTTCCCTATCCCCACACCAGGTGGGGCAGATGGGGAGGCAAAGGCATCCAGATAATCCCAGGAAGGAGGAATGCTGGAATAATAAACATGAAGGCAAATTTAAAAATATAATTTCCAATTAGAAAAATGGAAAAGTGATGGGGAGAAAGGGAACATTTGTTTTCAAGCCATCAAACCAGGCTTTCACAATGAACAGGAGGGAAAAAATAAACAGTGTACGGCAGAATGGTTTATGCAGCTCTAGAGGTAATGGTTCCATTAAGAGGAGAGATTCTGTGCATTAATTGTGAAGCTGCAGACATAATGAGTGCAGGATGACATTCTGATGCTTCACTTGTCTTCTCCCCTGCCAATCCATCTCTCTGCTCTGCAATCTGTCACTCTTGACGATGTGTTAATCTTGGGGGTGAGGAGATGAATCTGCTGGAGCTCTTTCTGAGCAGCAGGTACCTGTGAAGCACTGCAAAGAGCCTCTCTCAGAGGGAAGAGCCACTGCAGTTTGCTGAGAAGAGAATTTATCTAGCAGATAATGCTCAGTGAAACCCTCCATGACTCCCTCCTATATTTACAGCCTGATTTGCATTTATATACCCTTTATTATCTGAACACCTCAAAACCTGCCATGTGCTTAACCTAACAAATCCCCGATACAATTCAAGGAGCATTAGGGCAGTTTCATAAGAGATAAGCAGGGATGATGGCAATTCATGTTCCTGAGCTGGAAGGTGGGTACACAAACACTCTGTGAAAGGAAGATGAGGTCTGAATCACTGCCCCACTCATGCTCCAGCACAGCTCCTTCCTGACCTGTGCAAAGTGTGTTCAGTGCTCTCTGCTGCCTTCTCCTGACCAAGCCTTTGATCCCATCAGCTTCCTGATGTCTCTTCCCTTGTGCCATTTTGCTGTGCTCACAGCCAAGGAAGGTTCCTGATAGGCAGGAAACATTTTTCCCTGTTTATTGTCTATCCAGAAGGGAATAGGAATATTAAGCAAGCAGGACAGGGGGAAAAAAAGAAAGTAAAAAAACCCAACAACAACAAAGGTTTGAATCACAGTGTAATTAACATGGTGATCATGCCAGTTTGAAAATCACTATCAGAATTTTGTGATACTGAATTTTCCATCCTGCAAGGCTGTGAGTAACTGTAGTTTAACATCCAAAATGGACATCTCAAACTAAATCTCTAAAATTACAGCATATGCATGTTCTTAATATAGCTAGTGAGCATGTGTGCGTATGCACACATAGCCAAATATTTACTATTACATAGAGAAAACCACATTTACCCACCAATATAAACAAATGGATTACATCTACTCCATTTCCTTATAATGTCATTAAAATTCACGCCGGCCAGGTGAGGTTCCAGGTAACAGCTTGGCTCCTAAGCAATGCTGCATTTATGAATCTTCAGATGTCAGAGACAGTTTTATGTGCCCTGTGGGGACCAGGAATCAGCGTCCTGGATCACAAACCTGCAGGCCCGTTCAGCACCTTTGAAGATGTAATTCTCATTGTAACTGGCTATCCGATGCACTGTAAAATATTGCTGTTGTAATGTGCTTTGTGGTATCCTATATAAATTTTGTTTGTTCTATAATATGAATTTGCACAGCACATTTTGCAAGAGAAAAAGAAAGTGGGTGATGTTATGGTACCACAGAAATCAGCTTTCCTCGTTTTATCTCATCCTAATTGAGGCAGTTTCTGTTGCCAAGCGAGGTTTGGATTTCCTTGATGTATAAATCAGGGGTGTTTGTTACACTAAAATTGGCATGTAATTGCTTGTCAGCAGTCACCTTGCTTTAAGAAATGAGTGAAAGAAATCAAAGGAAATGTAGGATATTACTGGAGACTGTCTTTGACGATGAATAGGACTGTGTGAATGGCTGATCAGGACTGAAAGGGGAAAAAAACCCAAACAGTGAAGGATTTTGATATAAAGCTGTTTAGATTTAGGCATGCTGAAAATATAAGCTGGAAAGTTCTGCATTTGATGAAATTCAGTCTTTAATCTCTAAACTCTGTGGTGTTTGACCCTCTCAAAACCAAAGCCCAGGAGTGGGGAGCTTTTTCCCAGTACTTCTGTGCCCAGGATATTCAGCTTAAGTTCTGCCTAACGATACTCAGCTCCTTCTGTGCAGTGGGAAAGTGGCTCAGCCACTCTGAAATGGGCTGAGGCAGCTCCGTGTCTCTGGAACTGGAGCTCTTCCACACCTGGAATATTTTCCACACATCTCTGTAACCTGCGTATCATCTCTCTTATCTGATGGAACATTTGGGAGCACATCCCACATTCCCAGCCAAGCTCACAAATATGCAGACCACGTCCTGGCAGCTCTTTAACACCTCTCCCCTTCA
Organism: Petroica traversi; assembly: GCA_025920805.1. Lineage (NCBI taxonomy): Eukaryota > Metazoa > Chordata > Aves > Passeriformes > Petroicidae > Petroica > Petroica traversi. Next base: position 2,796,526 of record JAHLSL010000010.1, read on the forward strand.
GGCTGCTCCTTCAAACGTGCTTTTTCATCTGAAGGAGACACCATTCCCACAGGTACTTGGAGAGGCTCCTTGAAATTTAATAGCAGCAAGTGATGGCAAAGAGGAAGGAGTGTAAGTAAATAAAGTTTATAGAAAGAGTATGAGAAAGAACCACACGCTGTGAAAAGAAGCTGGATGTGAGGTGGAGAAGGACAGGTAGGAGCAGGTGGGGCTATAGAAAAAGGGAGAAATAAAAAAGGCTGAGATAGCTCCTTCCATTTTCAGCAGGGTAATATTATGCCTGATAGCCCTCTTTAGTGAGTGATTGCATTCCTATAAACCAGAGGCCAATCTGGAGAGCTACAAAGTTGATTGAATGGACCAAGGCTGAGATTTCTTGCCCCATACTCAGTAGGTTTAAAAAGAGGACTTTTTCTATCACATGAACATCAAAACTGCTTTTTCTTTCCTTTCTTTTAGGGAGTAATGGAAAAAGAACAAAAATTGTGAATTTTAACCACTCTCATGACTTGGCAAACTCAATGTTACAAGATTTGGTTCCAATGTTAAAAGCTAATGTTAAAAGGTTTAAATTTTGCCTTGACCATTCCGGAGCCAGGTCTGGGCTAGGCCTCCCCTTCCCAGGCACATCCATTTATCCCACACAAAGCTTACAGATCCCTGGGACTCCACAGAAGAGATCATTTTCAGGTACAGAGCTGCAGTTTAGGTGCTTAGTCACACCCCACATTCTCCTGCCAAAACCTCCTTCCAAACAAGGGCTGAATAATGGGAATTTACTGAGTCACTCCACTCCAATCTATGGACTCTCATCACCCACAGCTCCTGGATTATGCAACGGCAGCAACCCTGTGGAACTCCTCTGTTGGAAAATGCTGATTTGCTGCAAGTGAGTCACAGGAGAAATTTAATGAAAAGTAATCTTTCCAGGGAACATCTTTCCCAGCTCTTGTGCTACTGACTCCAGAGGGCTGCCAGACCCTTGAAAGCTCACCCACGCAGCACGGGAAGCAACATGGAAACGGGGCTGAAATGTTTCCCTGCCACTTTCTCTCCCTTCTGGATGTGCAAGGGCTTTCTTCCCCTACCAGGCTCAGTACTCTTAACCTCCTGGGGAAGACTGCATCTCAAAACAACAACATTTTCTTGTTGTTATTTTTGTTGTTCCTAAAAAGAAAAGCCCTTCCCTGAAATAGGCTATACATGATTTTGAATACACCCTTCAAATCAGGTATGCTTTTGAAACTCTAACACAAGTTCTGTTATTTCTGTTACCATTTCTCAGTGTATTTATCATCCTAAAGGGTCTCAGTGCAATATGAACCCATCACCCACCTTGTCATGACTGTACATTTACAGCAGCTTGCACAAGTGCCTGCTCTGCAGACACCCAGCACCATGTGCATCAGTGCCTCTGCTCTGCAGGGTGATCCTGCACAAAAACATTGTCACTCCCCTGACAAATGACTTGCGTACACAAAGCTGCTCCTACACTACAAGCTTTGCAGGACCACTGATTTTATTTCTCTGTTCATTACAGAACACATTTTTCCCCCCATTTCATGCATTTTAAAGTATCTCCCTAATGAGTTCACATACTCAGCATTAATATTTCTTTCAGCACTTCTCCATTAGCTGTGTCAAACTGCATCTCGTGTCATTTGTCACGTTGTGCCGAGGGTCTGATAATGAAGAAATATGTTTTTGCTGCTCTGTAATGATGAGCACAGTGGTGCAGAGTGTTTGGCTGTGCCTGTGTGTGCACGGTGCTGTGTGTGCCCTGGGAGGTGTCTCTGTGTGCTGCTGTGCATTCCAAACGCTCGATCTGGGCACACCCCATGCATAATTCAGTTTTTATCGTGGATTTTCCTGCAGTGCCAGCCCAGCTCATGAAGAGGGGAAGGGGAGTCAACAGTTTGTGGTGCCCTGTTGCTCCCTGAGATTTAGCATGCAAAGCACTTGTCTTTGCAGAATCACAACTATTTCTACAGCACAGACCTCCCTGGGCAGGTTTAAATTTTGCACTGTCTAAGCTAAACATCCTGACACGAAACCTTTGCAGCCCCTGGCTTCTTACATTTTTTAGCATCACTTTTGGTTGTTTTTCTCCTCAGAGACCACAATGTTAACACAGAAGTCAGTTCTGTGCTCTCTCCTCTCTCAGGCAGTTCTACCTGGCTGGTCACCTGTCCCCACTCTGGGAAGTTTTTGCTGTGGAAAGCAATAAATGTGGAAGCAGGGGGAGTGCAGGAGGGGTCACAGGGTGCAGGGACTCAGTGACAGCTGGCATTCAGCCCTAACCCCAACAAAGGAGCTCTGTGGTTGGGCAGGGAATGGGGCAGTGCAGGTGGAAGCCAGGCTGGATGGAGCTTTGAGTAACCCAGGAGAGTGGGAGGTGTCCCTGCCCATGGTAGAAGGTCGGAACAAGATGGTCTTTAAGGAACCTTCCAACACAAACTATTCTGTGATTCTATGTTATAAAGGAAAAAAAAAAAGTAGTTTTTACTTTCTGGTGTTCACTACACAGCTGATCATTTTAATAACAATTCATTGTTTTCCTTTCCTCCCTTCAACTGATCTGCTTTCTGACTCAATTTAAGAATTAGAGGAGCAGTGCAGTATTGTAAAATCTGCTACCCTACAAATGAAGGAATTCCCTTGCTTTTATCAAGTGTGTCTGTTTGCACTTGGGTTTGTTCTGGAACAACCCCCAGCTCCAAGGAAACAGGGTCTGTTCCCTCAGTCTGATGGACCCTCACAGCACTGAGCTGCCATGAGCTGGGAACACCCATTTTTATCTGCATATTGGTAAATAACATCCCTTTATGGCTCATTAGCCACGCACAGCTGGGCTATCCCTGCTGCCATCCAGCACCTCAGGGCTGGGCCGAGGCAGCAGGGGAGCAGAGGAGCAGGGTGGGCACACTCCTTGTGCTGCCACGGCTGGGGAGGGATGCAAAGCTGGGCTCCAGGCTGGATTCTTTGCCTGTGCCTTTGGGAATGGGCAGTTCCCTCTGCTTCCCCTCCTGGGCAGCTCCTGAGCACAGGGACCTCGCTCAGTGCTGCCTGTGTCACACAAAGCTGGACACAGTGGGGAGCAGCTGGGGATGCAGGACAGTCCCAGCTCTGCTCTGCATTTCATCTTTTTTGTATCAGGAAGCCAATTGACCAACTAGTCAGAGTGGGCTGGGACGTGAGAAATGTGCTTATCTGAATACACAACAGCTTCACTTTGCAAATTAGAAAAAAACCCCAAATCAGTGAAGTTTCTTTTGCCATTAAAAAAAAAAAAAAATTCTGTGAGCTCTTTTGTCCACAGAGAGTAGCTGGATTCTAAAATCCCTTTTCTTAAAAAAAAACCCAAGAAGCCACCACCACCCTTGCAGTTGTAATTTATTAGCATGTTATCCAGGAAGATCTCAGTAACCTTCACAAATCAGGTCTGGCTGCCACATGCCCTCCATTATGGACCTCACTGATATCTTTAAATCACCAGCGACACTGGGAACTCGATAATGGTCCTTCTGATTTACACTGCTGCAAAACTGAAAAGAGTTTGCCCTTTTAAGTAATTTATTTTCCCTTTTATTGCAGCTCCAAAGCAAACCCAAGATTTTCTCTGGCTTCCAGCAGAATGACCCATGTGTGAAAATCTCTTCCTCTCTCAATAAACTCCAATTTAAATTTATCATATTTTTCCATGTGTCCTATTCATCGGAGTATTTCTTTATGTTTACATTCTTCCTACAGAGAGCTTGTGACATTTTTATTTAAAAGAAAGTGATATCAGAATTCAATTAAAAAATTAAAAAGCATTTTGCACATTCACACTGGAAATGTGATGCTGTTGATTTAAAAGTTACTGTTTCCAAGAACATGTATGTGTAAGAGTAACACTGAAGATATTCAATTAACACAATAAATATCACCTCAAATTGCGAGATGTATCTTTGGTGACCTGATACCCATTTCTCACACTGCAATATTTATTCTGCTGGTAAAAACAAACAACCATTTAAAATGTGGATTTATGAAGAAAAATGTAAACAAGCAAGGCCTAAACCCAAACGAATCCTTTGAGCATCCTGTTATTGGACTGAATTCTTTTGATCTCAGGCCTGTGCTGTGTCAGTCACTTCAGAGGACTTAAGGAAGTTTTATTGGTATAAAACTGGCATAGGATAAAGGTCAGCCTATTTATTTTTAACAAGTGAAGTGAGATTATTTACTACTCTGTTTACAGGCTGAAAGTGCATTCTGCAGTCTTTATCCATTGGGAGAAACAGAAAAAAAGGGACCACCCTAACTTCCCCAAAATAATATTCTGCAACTGGGGACTGCTTAGCAACTGCACCAATCCAAGATTTCAATCCCAACAGGGCTTGGGCTGTTTGAAGTTTGGGCTCACTGTCAGTCGGAGCTGGATGCTGAGAGGTGCTGAGCAAAGGGCCAAGATCCTGCAGGGAATGGGCTGTGAATGCTGCATCCCAAAATTTAAACACAAGCTCCCATCCAGAAGTGGGAAGATGCCAGAAGAAGTCACAGGAAGATTTAGAAATCTCAGTCTGTATTTTATTTTTTTTTCTTTTAAATATTCCTTTAAAATATTTCTTGGTCACCGAGGCTATGAAAATTCCATTTATTTCTTGGTGCTCTTGCCCACTTAATGAGGTAGAGAAACATTTTATTATTCTCTCTGATGAGTACTCAAGCACCAAAACCCAAAGCTGAACACTGAAACAAACAGTAAATTATTTCAATCCTCTTAATTCTCTGCTTCTTTGGCAGATAATGCCATTAGCTTAGCAGACACAGATTGAATACAGATTTCTTTTTAAACTTTGGAAATGTTAAAATTGAATGGACTAACGAAAGAAATTTTTACCTAAAGAGGGAAAAATAAAAGAAAAACTTTTCAAATATTACACTGGCTATCAAATCATTTTTTATGGATCTTTTTTGCCATGAGTCTGAATACTAATTTTTTTGAGAGGACAACTTTCCTCTGTCCAGTTCAAATCCCATGGAACCCAGTAAACTGAAATAACCTTTCCCTCCAAACTCCTTCCCCAAAATTCTTGAAGAGTTGCCTGTGGTTGAACTGGAATGCATCTGGAAGTGTTTGAATTAGCAGCAGCTGCCCAAAAGACAGCTTGGCTTCCTGCAGAGGTGTCAAGGATAAAAAGGGGATTGTGGTGGACAGAGCATTGTTGGTGTGAGTTAACAGGGAGCTGAGGGACACTGGAATACTCATCAAAGTTCCTAAGGGCTGCTCCCTTCCAGATGAGCTCTGAGGGCAGCTGAAATATCTTCTGGAAGGGCTGCAGGACACATTTGCTGTTTGACAGCTCCTTTTCATTCCACAGCATCACCTGCACCAAGTGAGCAGAGTTTCACCTAAAGCACCAAAGCTGCAGCCTTGGAGTTACGAGAGGCTCTGCTGTTCTAAAAGATCAGCATCTTGTTAATTTTTCTCTGCAACTTGAATATGTATCATTCTGTGCCTCCATGAATTTTTCAGGTCCAGTTTTAATATTAAATTTTGATTGGATGTGGAAGTGTCAACTCTCATGGGGTGCAGTTAATAACGTGCCAAATTGGGAGATAATAAATGTATGAAAGTGAGTTAGTACGCATCAGGTGATTTTCCATTAACGAGAACTGATTTATAATTTAAAAGATTTGTTTTCATTACACTTTTTTGAGGAGAATAAGTAATTTCATACCTTAAGGCTGTGTATTCTCTTCATTCACTTGAAAGACTAGAGAGGTGCAACACTTAGGACAAGGTTTGCACAGCTCCTGGTGGCTCTGTAGATCTGCTGGACCTTTTCCCACAAAGCCCCACCCTGAATTGTGGCATTCCCACACCCCTGCAGGAGCCCAGAGCACCTGGCAGGCCTTGGCTACGCTGGGGTTGTGAAGAGCAGAGCAGAAACAAACTGAGGAACCACGAGTTACCCCTTCCTTGCCTGCTGGGGCTGGAAGAACAGGGGCCACTGGAGCCACCAGAACCCAGATAACCCAGCTGAGAGCAGGAGCTGAGTGCAAGAGCACCAAGGTATCAGGATCACATTGAGATTTGGGTGTAGCTCTGACCCACGAGCACGGGGAACAAAAGACTCATTGATTCCACTTTAGAGGAGGCTTGGGTCTATTTACTGTAACTGAGCCGATTCTCGGGAAAATAATTAATTCCTTGTCATGTCTCACGTGTATTGATTTTTGTAATTACAACAGAATTGGAGGCGAGGTGCAGGGGGGAGGAAATGCACTTGATTTGTGTTTAATTTGATGCACGAGCTGTCAAGGACAAAGCAATTGAGACACTTGGCCATGCCTGCCCTGGGTGCTCCCTGTGCTCAGGTGTCGTGTGCCAGACGTGCAGGATCCAAACTCCCCCCTGCTCTGAGACAATGCAGTGCCCAGAGCTGGCTGTGCAGCCCCAGGCAGGCAGGACACATGCCCAAGGGGAAGCAGATAAGGACAGGACAAGCTTAATGTGTATCAGTGACTGAGAGGAGGAGACAAAGCGGTAGGGTGGGAGAGAAAGAAAATACAAGTTGTTGCTGATAATAGAGCTGCCAGAAGATAAGGTAAGGAAAAGCAAGCAGTGAGAAAAAAGAAAATACAATATGGCCGAGCTTGGTAATGATGCTGTTAGGAAAAAGCAGCAGGAGGGAATCTGAACTTTTTTTCCCGTATGATTTCACTAAAACGGCAAGTTAGGGAACTTTTACCCAGAGCCATGTCAGTATTTGAGTTTTGAACAGGTGACAGTTTCCTGCCCCAAGCATTCTGTGGGAGGGGCTGGTCCCACCCACACAGACCCGATATAACACTCACTTTCTGCACAGTCACAGCTCAGTTTGTCACAAAGACATTGTCACCACCCACACAGACACAGAACCACCTTTGGGCTCACTAAAGCCAATGCCTGCCCTGCCTCCAGCAGGACCACAAGAAGCTCTTTCCAACCTTTTGCCTAAGAGTACCAGGTCAGGAAGTCTCCAACTCTCATAGCAGCAAAAAAGCTTTTTCTTATACAACAGCCCTGCAAATGAAAGTGGCAAAACAATCTCACATCCAAACACTTGAAAAAATGATATACATGAGGAAGAGGCAGAGCTTAAGGCTGTAAATCAGTCCTGAGTCAAGCCCTTGCAGCTAGCTAACCATGTGGTATTTTAAACAAAACAAAACAAAAAAGCCTCCTGGACAGGGAACTACTTTGCATCCAATTTGTTGTCTGAAACCTGTTGCCTAAAATGACAGCACTCAAAGGTGTATTTTCTGCTGGTGCCCTACACACACTGCAAGAGAGGAAGCTGCAAACCCATACTTTGAGAAAAGCCAAGAGAATGTGAGAGGTTGTGGCAGTGTGTTGGCAACACTCGGTGACACGATATCCTCCTGGCTGGGAGAGAGCTCTGAGCAGAGTCAGAGCACAACAAACTGTGAGACACTAATAAATAACCACATGGCAGTGATGGATGACAGCAGATCTGTCTCCAGTGGAATTATTGGTGAGAATACTGAAAATTCTTTCCCTCTTAATATACTAAACTCTTTGTTTAGGGCTGAGTTGATGCTGCCAGAAAAGCCTTTTAACACAGCCAGCATAAATTTCAGTGGGTGTTTGAAGCAGGAGAGCCTGGGCTGTTGAAAAAGCAGCCCCCAGAAAGGCTGCTGCCTGTAGAAAACACATCAGCTCTGCTCAGCTGGGAAATCATTTGATCTATTTTATATCACTGAGGAGGCAAATATGGGTATGAAATATGGACACGGAGCAAAACATAAAAAGAGACTTAATAAAATGAGTAATTATGTTTTTCCTAAACCCTCTCATGCAAGCAGGAGGCACAGAGCACCATAAATTCAGCCCAGTGCCCGTTCCAGCATGTGGGAAAGGGAAGGAGCCCTGGAGCCAGGCCCTGTGAGCACAGCCCTGACAGGCTGTCTGGGGAGGGATGGCCAGGCAGGCTGAGGAGCTGCCACTGCTGCCAGAGCCAGGGGGACGGGGAGTTGGAGCTGCCCCGTGCCAGGACCTGGCACTGGCAGGGAGGGAACTGATGGAGAGTCAAACATGGCTGGCCCAGCACAACCTTTTGAAATTCTGCTCAAGTCCTCAGTGATGAATTTTCTGTGCTTTATGTTACTCCTCAGTACATCAATACATTAAAAATAAAACATCAAGAGCAAAATAAGAAAGGACATTGCCAAACAGAATAATCGAGTGCCCAAGGATCCAGGAAAAGCCACTGTTAGAAGCACTGACTGATTATTCTTTGGCATTTTAGATTCCAGTGTTTAAATTCCAGTTCACAAGCCTGATAAACTCATGATCCCACAGCACCAAACATACAACATGCATACTCTTTACACCCAGTACCCACAACATCAAAAAGTTCCAGCTTATTTATAAACACCATTTTAAAAAGATGAGTAGAAAACTGGAAATGCAAACATTTTTATTTTCCCAAACTATTGTAAACTTCTGGCTATTCAGCCGTTAGCCTAATTTATCCTCTGTCTACTTCACAGAGATGACATGGCAACCCTGATTAACTCCCAGCCAATGCAGAATTCAATCTGTAACACAGGCACAGAAACACTGGGACTGTGGACACAGACAAGGAGTGAGAACTGAAGCCAAGGACACACGTTTGAGCAAGAGCAGAAAAAATGAAAGCAGACATGACACAGTGGGCTGTGAAGAATTACACTTGGATATGAACCCTGCTGAAAACAAGTCTCCCTCCGTGTGAAATTCTGATTATGCCCAGGTCTTCCTACTGGAAAATCAAGTACAAGTGCAGGAATCTGCACCTTCTCCACTGAAGTTGGTGGCAAAACTGCCACCAGCTCCACTTGGAGCAAGAGTGATCCCCCAGGCTGAAGCACCCAAACATGCATTTCAGAATGCTACACGTGGATGCAGTGCATAAAATCAAACAGAGGAAATCCAGCAAGCAATGCAGAATATTGTAAAAACAGCTCGTTGTTTCCCACAGCAATCCATCCTGATGGATGGCCAGCAGGACCTGGGGGCAGCATGCTAAGGAGATATCTCTTTTCCTTTCAATGGGAACTGTGTTTTGCTTCTGTGCAGCTCAGGCACGGGGAGGGAAGGGCACACTCTGCTGGTCATGGCCCCTTTTACACTGACAGCTCTGGAGCAAGCTGAGTGCTGAAAAATCACCCTCATCCCACGGCACCTGCAGCTGGAGTGGTGCCCACACCAGGCTGTGCTTGACTCCTCTCACCCTGAGTGTCAGTGAGGGTGACCCTAGTGCTGAGAATGGATTCTCTCATGTTTAAACATCAGCCCACCTGCTGCAAGAGCTCTCTCTCTCCTGAAGGACAATTTTAGCAGTCTAACATATGCTCAGAAACTCTTTACCTTAGGCTTTTCATCCAGGATTTGCTGACGGATCTCCTTGTGTTTCTCTACGAGTTTCTCCTGCCTTTTACTCTGAGCATCTTCTAGCTGTCAGGAAAGAGCAGAGAATCTTTTTTCAGAGCCTGCACATCCTCACTCTCCCACCTCCTCCCCAACAAACATTCCACCCACCAGAATGAAAACATTGTCATCAAAACTATGAACAATTCCAACATAAAATGACACAAAGTCCACACCAATGCCTCGAGCATCCCTGAGCACAACTGCTCCAACAGTCAGGTGTGGACATAAAATACCAGATTTCACACTTGAGATTCAGGATCAGAACCGTCTAAAGGACTTACTGCAGACTTCTAACGTTTTTAAATTATAAATTTTGGGCTTCACTTAATAATGCACTCGGACATAAAGCCTTATTTCTAATTCTTTAGGTTTCTCCTAAATCAAAGCTTTTCTAAGCAAAAATGGGCCAGCTTTTGAACCCAGCTATCTTTGCATTGAAATTAAGAGGAGATTGCAATGGCTGCATACATTCCAGAGTGATTTCACACCCCAAAACACTGCAGTGCACAATTTCTGCCCGGTATGAACCACCTGTAGCTGCAGAAAAGCTAACAACTGTAATGGCATTCTTTGATTTGTGTTTTACAGAACTCACAGAATGCTTTTTACATTTCAGCAACTGTACAAATGCTATTAAAATGAAATGTTCAATGACTTTCCTTATGCAATCTTCGCATTTGTGAGACAGCAAGCCCATGAAAAAAACGGGTGCATTTTCCATGGATAAACGCAGATATTCAGAGATGAAATTGCATTAAAATCTTCCCCCCTCAGCACCATCCCCCAAATGCTGACTCCCAATTAATGAGGAGCTGTCTGAAATCTCCATTTTCCTTTAACTGGAACGTGAAGCAAACTCTACACTGCATCTGTAAAAAGCCAGCAGGTGTGCAATCTCTATGCTGGAGCTCAGAATGTGCACTTGAGCACAATCTAACAGCTGAAAGGTGCCATTTGATCCCCCCAGAAGCAGCAGCAGCCCTGGCCTGACGTACCCTCTTTATGTACTGCACCACCTCCTGGATGTAGGAGCGGATCATTTCCGTCTTCTCCCTGGGGAAGCATTGCACAGTTATTGCAGGCAGTGACAGCACAGCAGTGTATTTTAACCCCCTGAAATCAAGGCCACGTTTAAGGATCTGCCTGATTCCCTTTTCTGCATTCCCTGAACGTGTCCTTGTAGCACCTTTACTGCACCAAGGGCTCAGGCTTGCCCATGAGCTGCACGACATCCCCCTGCTCTTCCCCAGCAGGCTCTGCCCACGTTTCCCAAGTGCTGCTGGGGTTCTCAGTCCCGAGTGTCAGCCTGGGAGCTGCAGAGCCCTGAGCAGAGGCACAGTGCCACGGTGTGGCAGAGGAGCAGCCACTGCTGGTGACACCGGGGACAGAGCTCCCGCAGGAGCAGCTCTGGCCCCGACAAAGCTGAGCTCAGGGGAGCCTGAACTCGATGTCATTGTGAGACAGTTTTTTGGCAACCATCGACCAAAGGCTGAACGCAACACCCCCAAAGTGGTAGATGCACATAAAATAACAATTTGGGGCTACTTCAGCTGAGCAGTTTCAGGGCCAGGGAACTGCTCCTCAGGTAGCACTAAAATCAGGAGCACTGGGTGGGTATAAAAACATTAAAGAGCAACTAAAACAATGGATTATTATCTCTGTGTAATATCCCTCCCCAAACTTGTGCAAAAGCTTTAGTTGAACAGCAGTGCAGCCAGAAAGAATCAAAAGGGATTCACCAGAAGGTCTCACACCTCTCTGCCCTATTATCAGAGTGAGGACAAGCTGTGTCACTGACAGGAAAAAGCTGAATTTCCCATGGAGCTCCCATCTCACCTCCCCCAAGGGCTCTTTGAAAAGCCTGCCAGGGGAAAGCCCTTGGGAAAAATGAGAAAAAAATGAAAGGGAAAGAGAAAAGAACTGTTCCTTGTCTGTACCTGAGCCTTTCTCACTTGTGCCTCATTTACCTCTCAGCAAATCATTTCCTACTGCAATTGATTTTTACTGCTGCAGCATTTCCGTAATGGCCAACTGCTTTTTTCTAATATGAATTCCATGCTCTTTGAAGAGCTCTAACCACATTAAGTATTTCTCCCTCTTTTTCATAATAAATCATTCTAATTTTTTATAGGATAATTATTGAAGTTTTTAATGTGTTGATTCTTAAACTACCTGAAACACTTCACTGTGTGTGTCTGTGATTTCCTTTCAGTATTACCAAATTCACAGATTCTCTGTTGGGAGGCTTCAAAACCTCTATAAACCCTTTTACCTGCAGAAAACCAAACACAGTTGTGCCTTTGTTACATGGTAAAACTCAAACATTCGAGGGTTTCTTTTTTTGCTTTGTTGTGTTTGTTCCTCTTGTATTTTTAACCACTCTAAAGCAAAGACTGGTAACAAGAATAGCAGGGCAAGATGAAAATGCTCCATTTTCTTTTTGAGCTGCTTGCCAAAACAAATGAAGGAGGACAAACAAACCTCGATGCTGTGCCCTTGGGAAGAACATAATCAACTTGCACAAGTGCAGTTTGTGTAGTCTGGGGGTGCATAAATGGAATTAGCATTGCTGTGCCTGCACAGGGACATGGCACCCCCGGAGCTCAGCATTCCCCTGGCTCCCCCCAGAGTGTCCCTGTCACTGCAGGAGGATCAACAGCAAAGTCTGAGGGGAGTTTATCCCAAAAGCAGAGCAAACCTCACAGTGTGGTGCTGCCATCTCTTCTGCAGAGCAGCTTTAATGGAGTTAAGCAGAAAAGGCAGCTCACAAATAGAAACCCACGCTGAGATGAACTCCAGCCCTGCAGGGACAGGAGCATTAGGGCAGTTTGCAGTGCCTGGATGAGCAGCATTTTGGGAACTGCTCCATGAGCTGCTCCCAGGAACATCCCCACGCACACAGCAGCACCTCTGCTGCTGGCCCACACTCTCCCTGCTCAGGGAACAGGAGATTGGATTAGCTCCAGGAAATGAAATTATTATCAGGGAAAGGACTCTGGTGAGCTCTGACTAAAGGCTGCCTTGGATTTAGGGTCAAAACCTTCCTTTGATTTACCAGCCGTGAAAACTCCTGTATAAGAACATAGATCTAGGGCTATACTTACTCTTCCATTTGATTTTTATCCTTGGACTTTGCTTCAGTGATCTTCTCCTGCCTCTTCTTGTCCATTTTTTTCTTCAGTTCTTTCTTTTCTCTGAAGTATAAAATACAAAGGGAAGTTCAAAAAGTATCTAAACAAATCCCACAAGGAGTAGCAATCAATGACACTTACTTCTCACATGTTTCTTTCAGTTTCTTTAGCTGGTTGTTCTGACACTCCTCTGCTACATCTGTCAGCTTCTGAATTAGCTAAAAAAAAAGAAATCCCAATAAATAAAAATATGTATTTTCAGCTGAACATTATGTATAATGCAGCTAAATTTCCTCAAAAGTCTGCAGCAGACACACAAGTGTTATGCCATTCCCAGATTAATTACCAACAATCAAAAGCCTATAAACATTTTTATCAGTGTAAACACGTTATTAACTTGTGGAGTTCAGCCAGACTGGTGCATATCCAACTCACACAGAAACTGCTGCTTCTCTGTACATCAAGGTGATACAGTTTCACAATATTAAATGCAAAACCAAAATATATTTCAAGTATTTTACCTTTGCTAGGAATGAAAATGCCTGTGATAAATCCTAAGGGGTCACAAATTGAATTTACCCAATGCTAATTGCAAACAGAATTCCTGTGTCACTGAATATCCAGGGTTTTCTGTGAGGGCTGAAAATGTTCCTGTTGTAATGAGGATTATTACAAGCAATGGTTTGGATCTGGGGTGGTCAGGGAGATATTGAAAATCAGGCATGACAGCCATGAAAGCCAAGCACAACCTACATTCTGATCACAGAATGAAAAAGATCTGAGTGATTGGTTTGAAACCTGCTGTGGGTCCATGTCCTTTGTGCCCAAAGCAGTGACAAAAGCCAGGCCTGTGGTGGGGATGCTGTCAGGAGAGGAGTCATGGGCAGGGCTCCTGTGGCAGCTCAATGAGCAAGGAATAAAGTGGGAAATGGGACCCTTTTGGTTTGATCACCCTTCTAGTTTAAGTCTGATTTTGTAAAATGATGGACCAGGAATGTTTAACAAGGCAGAGCTGGTCTGATCCACCTTTTTATTCCTTAGACAAAAGGCAGAGAGGTACCAACAATAGGCTCCCCTCTAAAAGAAAGCCATGAGAAAGAATATCTCAGCTGAAAGGCAGATTTTAACTGGAATATTAACTCCTGCATGGCTCACAGGGAAAACTGCCCGAAAGTTCTGTGCTAAAAAATGAATTTACTCTGCTGCCACCTAACTGGATAATGCCAGAAATGTAACTTTGCTTTGAGAAATGCCATTTCCCATTTTGGAATGAGAAACAAGTTACCTCACGAGATAAGCCCAACCATGTGGGTTTTAAAATGGTTCTTTTCCATAAGAATTCAAATCTCTGAGCTGCAGCCAGCAGCTGTTCCTGGGATGGGGACTGTCCCCCTGTGGTACAGGTAACTGTGTCCCTACAGCCACCCTGGGGCAGCTGAGATCACACAGGGATGGGGATGAACATCCCAGCTCTGTGCTGTGACCCATGGAAACCAGGCTGTGCAGAGGCCTGTGAGCAATGTCCACACACACATCACTCCTCTGACCTGCTCTTTTGGGGTTCCAGGGCAGAGGAGACAAATCACTACACCCAGCAGCAGTGAGGCAAAACAGCAGGTAACACAAAGAACTGTTAGAAGGGGTTGTCTGGAGTTGAGAAACAGTTTGCACTCTCATAACACCCTTTAAAAATGTTTATTTCTGCCTACGAATATCCATTAGCATCAGCTTCCATCTGCCCAAGCTCCTCTATTTCAGCTCTGAGGGCCTATGATCCTGCTGGAGATGTCAGCCAAACTCCAGCTGTAAAAACAAAGCTGTCTTGGACCAATGAATGCAAAACATTTCTTCACCATTTACAGATTATGTCCTGCATCCCCTTAAAGCGTTCATCTGCCACAGGAACACTCTTTGGCACAACCCTCTGTCCCGGGGAACATTTGAATCTATTTTCATCGTGTTTCAATTTATTTTCTGGCCAATCCTGCCTCCTTGTGTGTTGCAGATATGAAAAAGTGGCAGAACAAAACAGGACCATCATCCAAAGGCTGCAGTAAAACAGGAGTTATATAACCAGAGGTAGCAATAATCCTGTTGCTTTTGTGCCTTCCACCCAAAGCCTTCCAGGCTGTTGGAGGTGTTGGTGACCAAGTGACACAACAGCCCCTGGAAGCTGGAGCAGAGCACAGGGAAGTGAAGCTCTGAAAGGGACTCTGAGTAGGAGGAAGCCCCATTAAATGAGAATTTGTCATTAGTGCTCAGCCCAAGCTCACAGCACAAACCTACCAGCTTGATGTGCTCACGCTTCTGGTACTTCTCACTGTAATACTGCTCCTGCCTGAGGTTCAGCAGCTGCTGCTGCTGCTTCTCCTTCAGCTCCACCAGCTTCTGGGTCATCTCAGAGTCCAGTGCAGACAGTTCCTGCTCGATGGTGGAGGAGCTGTGGTCAGGGCTGCTCGTCTCAGACCTGCAAGGACACAGCACACCCCGAGGGTCTTACCAGGCACCTCCACCCTGCCTTCATTTATTTACATTTGCTGCTTTAAGAGAGATACTTGTAAATAGAACATTAATAAATTCCTCAGCACCACACACAAAGCAAGAAGATAAGTGGTTTTAGCCCTAGGAAGTTCAACAATTTAATTAAAAAGAAATTATCAGTGATTTATTAATGGGATGGCTACTGCTTTTAAACCTCATTTCACTGACCCACCACGGTGGTGTCAACCAGGCTTAGTGTAAGTGTGCTATAAATGCAACTGCCCAGATTTCCCATGCTCATGGAACTTGTTTATCCACTTCCAGACATAACTTGAACTTCAAAGCAGCAGAGCCTTCAGCAGAAAGGGTGAATGCTGGGCATTTTGGAAACAGTCATCCCTGCTCGCACTCAGCAATAAATTTCCAAGCCTAAGGTTATATCTGCCTTTACAAAATGCTTCAGATGGTAGGAACATTATTTGGTGTGCTCTCCCCCCCTTGAGGAAATGCCATGCATAGCACACACACTGCAAAGGGCTCCACGGGCAGAAGGAAAGTTCACAGCCCAGTGGGGAGCAAACCTCAGACAGGAGCTCTCAGGAGCAAGGGAAAAACACAATGAGGAAGCCGAAAAGCAGCACTAAGGAACAGTTTGGGTCGGTTTTATTCTTTCTTAAGACAGAAGGAAGGATGGATGTAACTGAGAAAGGAGATATGATGACACTAAACTGCCCAAGAGAAAAAGAAGCTGCAAACCCAGAATCACTCTCAGACCAGCAATAAACCAAACCCAAGGAAAACACATTAAAAAAATAAGATTTTGCCGTGTCCCTGCTCTGCTGCTGTGTTTACTGCCATGCTCAGGTGCTAAATCAGTTGCCTGGGAAACGTCAGAACAGTGCAGGAGATGGACAAAACAACAAAACCTTGAGCAGGGAGGGCTGACACAGGGAGAAAAATGAGTTTGCTCCTCAGAAATGTGCTGAAATTACAATGCAGAGAACTGGCTCAGCCTCTCTTCTCTCTCCCAGGTTCAAGTGTGCAGCTGCTGTCACTTAGAGTTACTTCACGTGAAATAATGTGATCCTGCTTCCATCCGGCTGAGGACACGAATCCCAAGGTAGCCTCGTTTTATTTCTTGTATTTGTATTGTATTTGAATATTCTGCTAAGAGGTTAAGTGGTGTCAGTGTGATGGGTGAGGGTAATTTAAACATTACAGGGCCAGAAGACAGCTTTAATGAATATTGCAGTCAGCATATTATGCCATTGCACAACACATATTTTAAAGCTGACATTTCTCTTGTTTTTCTGGAGAAAAGGAATCAGGCCTATTTCTAAAAAGACTGGGTGTTTTTGTGGGACATAATCATGAAAGAAACTTCAGAGCAACACCAACAAAGCACTTGTGCATGTGTATAAATAAATATTTCAAACTTCCTGTAGACAATGGCTTTAGTGAATCTTGGCTCAGTTTTAGACAAGCAGAGATTGCTCCTGACCAGAGACAACACATTTTTATGGCCATCTGATACAGGGCTCCTGTGAAGCAGTGATTTATACTTTGCAGTTACAGGCAAATGGTGTCAGCAATAATTTAAAATGATAAAATCCCCTTTCTCCTTGGGATGCAGTGTTCTATTAGAAGTCTGCTGTTTGAGATAATATGTACTTTCAAGTTTGAAAATCCCTGAAAACATATTCCCGCCTTTTTAAAAATTTAACCTTTGGCCTTGTCTGTATCTGCACACAAAACTTCACATCTCTGACACCACAGTGGCAGCTCCACACAGGAGACTGCAGGGTTTTACTGCCTGACGTCACCAAGGGTTTGCAGTCAGATCACAGCACAGTGAAAAAAAACCCCAAATCCTTTTCTGCTCAAAAACAAATGAGTCATTTTATTTATTCAGCTTGATTTTCTGCTTAAATGTGAATAGGAGAAAAGACAGAAAAGTGCTGTTGTTTTGCCTGCCACTGTCTGTCACACACTTTGGTGATGGGAAACACTGCAGATAAAATAGCCCTGTGCTTGTGGTTGACAGGCAGTCATTAAGGGAGTTTGTTAAACTCAAGTACAGAACATGGAAGCCTGAAAACTGGCAACAGTTAAGGCCAGCAGAACACAGATACATTGTGAGTGTCAAGCTCTTATTAAGCCCAATGGCATTCTGTCATTAGGAAAGGAGAAATGAATAAGCTCCTGCCCAGGGACAAGTTATGGCCTGAGTCGCAGTCACTTACATTTAGAGGTACTATCAACAAGGTTGGCAGGCTTGCAGCTTTTTTCTCTGATCATCTCCTACCAAAACGTAATTTTTTTTAAACTTCATTCAATGTCATCATATTTAAGAGCTGCAGCTACATCAATTTCACGTAAACGTTAAGAGGACTTTTGTGCTTATCTAGTTACTTTAGAAAATAAATGATGATAAGGCAAAACAGGTGCACCAATAGGAGAAATAAAAGTTCAATTGCAAGAGTACCTGACACTGATTGGCTCTTTGTGTGTATATGCTTTGCCAGGAGTTATGAGTTGATCTTTATTATTAACATACAGCTCCTTACCATAAGAACAAGGCAATAACTGTGGAAAGGATTCATTGCAGTTTTTGCATTTAAACTGATAATATTAAATAATTAATAAATAATATAAAAATTGTATCAAGACAGAGAAACAGACAGGGTGGTACAAGGCTTGGAAAGAGAAAGGACAGAAGGGGTGTTCATGCAGAGGTAAACACATCCCCAAGTGGTCTGGATCAAGGATGATTTAAACAGCAGTCAGATGTTTGTAATTTCCAGGTGCTTCTTTCCCCTAATTCTATACCTGATGCCTTCTCCTGTAGGCTGAGTTTTTCCAAGGCTCTAACTCAAGGCCAACCCTCTCATCCCCATTAACCAGCAATCTGCTGCTCTTGATCTCTCCTGTGCTCTGCCACCTCCATACGATTTCTCTGTTGTCAAAGGAGGCCTGAGGGAAGATCTCCAGCAGCCCCCTGATGAGCAGGCTGTGTTTCACCCACCTTTTCTTGCTGTCCCTTTTTGCAGTTTTCTCTAGCACTGCTCTCCTCCTCAGGTAGTCGTTCTGGATCTCGTTGTACTTGGCCGTGTGCTCTTTGATAAGGTCGGTGGTTTTCTTGTGGTGCCTCTTCACCAGGTCCTTCATCTCCTTGTAGTGCTTCTTCTGGAGTTTAACAAAGGACTTCTGTTGTTTTAGCTCCTCGATGGTCTGTGCTTCCACTTCTGCAATGACAATAGCAAAAGCCACTTCAGTTTTCCAGCAGGGTAGGGTTTCAGTCAGAGGAGCCAGGGATTGCCATGAGCAGGAATGAAACAAAGCCTGCTTGTTTACTGTGGGTAAATGAAATGATGGCATAAATTAAGTACCTTTTACCTGAAATAAGCTAACTGGATTGAAAGCACTGTGATGAAATGGTTCCACTCCCATTCACTACATTCAGAACAAATTTAGCTTCTGTTCTCACAATAATGCTGCTCTTTTTTCTGCGTTAGATGGTGACTTGGGGCTCGTGAAACTACAACAATTTTTTAAAAATTCCCTGTTGGAATGACCCAATCTCATGAAATGTGCCCAAACATTGTTTACTTCAAGCCTGAGGAGCACACTTGGCATGTACATTTTCTAGGAGTTACTAATCACTGCAAGAAGTGCCTAAGCCAGGTGGCCTGTTTTATAAAAAAGGTGTTTTTCTTGACAGTGCAAGCTGTGTATTTATTACCTGTGAGGACACTCTGGATAAGATCTTCTGTCTTTGCAGGTGCTTTCACCGAACCTAGAGGTAAAAGAAATGTTTAATTCCAATTCTTTTAAAATTACAACTATGCCTGTGCTGCTTGACTGAGTGTTAAAGCATGGCAGGTGACACAGGACACACCCTGACACAGGCAAGTTTTAATCATTGGAGAAAATACATCTTTTGAGCAGGAGAGGAACAACATGGAAAACATCAACCCTCTCTGGCCCAAGACAGAAAGATGACCTTCCAAAAGCCCACCTGAGCTGTGCTGCTTTACTGATAAGGAGGATTGAACTCTGATAGCACTCACACGAGTCATTTGAGTGGCATCAGGCTGACAGTACAAATATATTACACATGACAATGTCAGTGCAAAATTCCTGACACAGGATGAATCCAGCTCCTTGGAAGTCAGATCCTGCCTATAGAGACTGCAGCCTCTAAATTATAAAATTATAAATATAAAATTATAAACACAGTGTTTAACAAGCATTTGCTCTAGGAGAGGTGTCAATACAAAATCAGAAGTGCCTAGGAGTGCATTTTGTGTATGGACTAAGATGTGCATAAGTTAGGCATAGCTGTAAAAAAATTTCAACAGATTCCTGTGCTTGCAAAACCATCAACAAAAAAAACTCAGCAAATTTTCTTGCTTGTAATGAACTTCACTTTCACCACTAAAGCAACTGTTTAGTAGAAGGTATTTGTATATTTGAAGCAGAGAAAAGTGGTGGGGAAGGTTCTACCTATTTTAGACAAAATAAACACACACATCTCCCCACCTTTGTCTTTTAAACACAAAGCACATGAAAAATTATTATACAGACTTATTTTGAAAAGATGGGACTGGTTCTTTTTCCTTTCCGTTTGTTTTGTTGTTTGTTTTTTTACCTGGTGCTGGCTGGCTGTGGACAACCTGAGTTGCTGGTTTCGGTGTGAGGGAGGCAGTGAAATTTACCCCGTTCTCTGCTGGTGTTGGCCTGGGTTCATTGTTAGCTTCAGACGGTGCATCCCCGTGGTCAATCTGAAATCACATGGTAATTCACATTATTCTTCCCAACTAACAGACTTAATTGATTTGCAGCTCCAGTTTAGCTTGGTTTTTAAATGTACAATTCTGCAAATGTTGTATCTAAAAATCAATCTAAAGTAAAACAACGGAAGGAGACATCCTTAAGAGCTGTGGTAACCCAGGTGGCTCGTTTGTGCAGGGTAAATTTCAAGAAGAAATGGAGCATGTATTATGCTGAAAAGTATTTTAAGCAGATATAACTCATCAGGGACATTTTTCAGTACAACATATATTAGCTGCACCAGATGTGAAGGCTGTATTTCAGTGAAGAGCCATAAAATCTTTCTAGAAATAACGTAGGTGCTGGCAGGAGAACGCTCCTCAAATCCCCCCTGTGAACAAAACATGTACACAAAATTACTTTTAAATTTTATAGATACACACAGCATTAACATTATTCACCATTCTCACAGAACAGGAACATCATTCTGACTCCCAAGATGTTCCATTCTTGTAACCACACTCCTAGGATAATGTGCAAACAGCACCTCCATCCTGCTGCACGAACACATCTGTGCTATCCAAGTATTTAAGCATTTTCACAATCTTTGCCTTCTCTCCAGTCTCCTGAAGGCTCAGGCCTGCAGCGTGCATTGTGCTGCACACTGAACACCTGAGATTGTCCCTGTGACCAGCAGGTTGTGAGCAGGCACTCAGCAAACAGAAGGTCATTTAAAGCAATTTTTATTTTGAAATGGCCAGGCCCCGCTGTCCCTGCGAGGGGCCCGTTGCCATGGTGGCTCAGGAAGTTTTGGATTTGTTCCTTCAGCTGCTGCCATCTCCCTCTTTGATGGCAATCACCTTACATGCAGAGGCAGGAGACCACAGTTGCTGGGGTTTTTTTTGCCCTGTGATCACTCACACTTGCAAAATACCAGCCTGTGCTGCATCAATAGAGGCAAAATGGATTTGGATGCAACCGTTTTGTGCTGCTCCTGCTGCTGATTTCCTCCAGCTTGGCCCTGACAATGCACTGCATTCTGCAAAACAATCCTGCCTCAACAGCTTATTCCTAGCAGAATTACAGGAGAGAGACACTGTAGGCAGAAACATGATGCAATTGAAACCCAGTGCCAACAACTTCATTTGTATCAAGCAGGAATGACTGCAATAAAATATGGAAAAAGCTGATTCAGCCAACATTTACAGCAGAGGAACAATGTGACAGGCAAAAGCTGTAGCTGTGACAAACACACACAGATGTGGTTATTCCTCTTAGTTCCCCTCAAGCTGCAGTTCATTAGTTTGATAAAAACCATGTTTGCTACACAGATTATCTACATTTAATACAAATAAAGTCAGAATTCCTAACTTCTGGCAGCTCTGAGCCCCATTGCATAGGAATTGGGTATTATCTTCTTTTGAGAGCAGGTTTTTATGTGCTGTGAAATGCTTGTTGAGGAACTATTAATACAACTTGTCAGTTTAGGACATAAAACATCTGTTTTCAGAAACTGAAGCAGAAATGTGAGGCAGGATCATAAAGTGAATAAGAAATAATTTTCACTACATCAAGCAATCTAATCTCATTAAAAAGCACTTTCTCTTCCTGTAATTCATCACACTATGCTAAAAGAATGCTAAAATATACACAATTTTTCCTTTAAAAAAAAAGGATTTTTCCTTTTAGGCTGTTTTTAAAACATGATGTAATCCAGCCTTCTAATGTATAGTTTCAATATTCACACAAACTGGTTTGTATTTCACATTGCCATGCCTTTTGCAACACAGTGCATTTACTAAGGAGAGAGATCCATACCCAAGGAGGAATCTATAAGGTCTGTTTTTATTTCTATAGAGAAAAGGAGCTATTTCAGGCTGGGATTAATTCTTACCAAGGAATTCTCTGCAAATTCCTTTGGATTGTTCCTGCTGTCTATAAAGGACCCTTTACTACCTGTATGCTCCTATAGATTTACAATGCTTTCATTTAAAGGTGCAAAACTCACACTGCAGCCATTCCATTCCCCAAAACCAGCTCTTCTCAGGCCAGGCTGGAAAGCAAGAACTGACCAGGAAGGCAAAGGTAGGAATTCCTGTCATAGATATGATGGGAACTTTGCAAATAAATCCAGAAAAGATGCTGGAACTCCTGTCAGTTCTTCAGCATTCTTTGTTTATGTGATTACTCTGACCATTAGCAGACAAGGTAATGTGAAACCTGAAGAAAGGCTTATTCATTTGTTCAAAACAATTCATTGTTAGGTAGGTTATTTCACTGTTGTTCTGCGAGAAGCCTGGGGAACTTCCTACAGAGGTTGAGTTTAAACTTCCACAGAAAGGAAAGCAAAAACCCCTCAGTTTTCCTCTGACAGCTGCTCAGATCAAAAATGTCTGTGAGGGGAAGGAAAGAGGTGAGGGGAGTGGAATCTGTGCTCAGCTTTGCACACAATCAATTCCAGTGTGTAAGTTTGAAACTGGGCATTGGGAATGTGAATTCAGGTGCAATCAGGTGCTCATCTCTGGCAAACACACCTGGGTTTGTTCAGCTGTGCTGCTAGTGAATATATTTGTGATTATTAATTAGCATGGTTGCTGTTGGCCAATAAAAGTGAAGAGAACAGACTGACAGATGAGGAAAATGTTATCATCACAAAACATGGTCAGAGAATTCAAGATTTCCAAGTACAGAAAGATATCTTCATATCCCATCCAAAAAGTGCCTTTAAAATAGAAGATTTCAGATTGACACTTAGCGACAGTTTTGTCCTTGTCCCTTGGTGCTGCAGCTAACTCAACCATTACACATTTTCAGCAAACAGATCACAATCTCTACAGTTTTCTTGAACAATATATTTCTGTGCTTCTCCAAAACAACCTCCTTTATCCTATGAGCCTTCAGGCTCCCTGACAGGCATCTCTTTTTCTTCCATTTGCCGCAGCAGATAGTCTATGACAAGAATTTTTCTCACTAACAAATAAGCCTGTACATACCAGGAAAAATCTGTAGTTTTTCAAAGGTAAAAATGACCTCTAAGGTATTTAAAGGATTATGTTAAAAAAAGGCTTTGCTATTAATATAGAATCTCATGTGTAGTGTGTCCCAGATAAATGTCTAAGATACTACTGAGCATTTCACAGTGTCCTCATTCAGCAGAACTTGTGACACTGCACAAAGAGTAGATTTTTGGCTACTGAATTGTAATAACTTTCACTCATCTGTTCTGCTTTGGGAATGTATTCTTGGTTACAAAATCTAGTTCAGCGAGGTTTTGCACATCTGAGGATTGCAGAATGCAGGCACCAGAGCAGAGGGCAGTTTAGGATTAAAAAGCATTTCTCTGTCTTGGCTAGAGACTGCCGAGAGCCTTTTGATCCCTTGGTGTGCACGACACCTGGCACAGCCACCTCTGACAGACAAAGCTGATATCCTTAAACACAGCCAGAGTCCCAAATTCAGTCTGGAACAGAGACTGAATGCTTAAAGGTGCAGAATCCACCAGAAACCACAGCTGAACTCTCAGTCACCCTCAGAACAACATCTGTGCATTTGGATGCACAGCACCCTCAATTATACAGAGCAAAGGGTTCACAGGTTGGTCTGTAGGTAACCATGTATATCCAGATACCTAACTGGATATTGTGGCTCCCAGAGCTTTCAGCTGAGCTACAACAGGCCTGACCATTTCTTTACTCCATGGTCTCCTCCCCCTTCATTGCTCTTCCTAACACCTATGAAGGGATCGCTTGGACTCCAGAGGTCCCTTCCCACCTGAATTATTGTATGATTACTCCGTCTTTTTAGGACATGTTTGCTCACAGGGACTCTCCAGAGGCATCATAAACTGATGAAAAAACTGTTTCTCAACAGAATGACCTCTCCAGAGACAATGTGAAATTCTGTAAAATTTGTAATATTTTCAGGAAAATCACCTGACACAGAGTTGTCTTTTTATTTTTTTTTTTTGCAAGGGAGCCAGCAGCACACTGGAAAACAACAGGCATTGACTCACAAAGACTTCAGGTGCTACAGAGCAAAGTTGCACAGCACACGCATAACTCAGTTTTTAATTCTTTCACCTCTGAACAACAACCTGCTCAGTGCACACCATAGTGCTTTTAGTAAAACCCCTCTCCCAGTGCACTGCTGCTGGGGTTTCCTATGTCCCACTCATTCAGGGTGAGATGTTTACAGGTGTTCGTGTAACTAACACATCCAAATCCAATGCATTTCCAATAATTGCCTTTCTAAGCAAAGTAGATGCTTTTAAACACGATTTCCAGAGACTTAGAAACCTCCCTTACCTCTTTCTTGACCTCCTCCTCATCTTCCAGAGTCAGTGCAGCCAGCTGCTTAGCTCTCTGCTCCATCAAGTTGACGTATCTGATTGGATTGGATAAGGCCTCAATCACATCTAGGGAAAAAGGCAAATACTTCAGTTTCAAAGCCCTGATGTTATGGCCTCAGCATTTGCCAGGTTTTAAGGAAGAGGCAGAATTAGTGTTTTTCCCTGAGGAAGGTCTTTCACTTAATGGCATTTAAACCTGCTCTTGTTTAGAGCCAGTGCCAAAACACAGCTCTCTCCCTTGAGCATGGCCCTTGCCTAGGGAACATTCCATATTTGTGTGTCCTGCATGCAAAGTTTCATTTGTGTTCCAGTGGCAAATGCCTGGGCCATTTCCTCCTTTGGAGTCTGCTGAAAATAAGAATTGGCCCTAATCCTAAGCCTCAGGTAAAGTGCTGTAAATCAGGCCATCTCCTAGGAGTGAGGAGACACAGTGATCCATCAGCTGCAGACCTTTGCTCACAGGACTGTCATCCCAGCCTGTCAAGCCATCCACGCCCCATGCATTTTGTGTTTCAATTAAATTTGATACTCCCCAGAAGGAAAATTACCTGCAGAGTGGAGAATTACCTGCGTAAGTGTCAGGTACGTAGTCCTTGACCTCGATGTACACAAAGAGAGCTGGCAGTGTCAAAGGCTGGTTCCTCTCATTCCTCAAGCAGATGTAGTGATAGCCTGCAAAGTAAGGGACAGCCAGTTCACAGCAGAAACCCTTCCTCAGGCATTTCCAATGCACCTCTGCTATCATTTGTTATTTGTGGTGAGGCTCCAACTGAGCAGCAGCTCCAGGGACTTCTGGGAGGGAAAAATTTACCTGAAGGATTTCAGGGATAAGTGTACAGACTGCTGGAAAGGCATATGGCACTGCAGTTTATAGTAATATTTTCTGTTTATTCTTACACATGTGACTGATGCTAAAAATTATTTAAATTTTTCATGTGTTCTGTTACCTATGTCTGGATTTTTTTTAGTTTAGCAGACCTTATTTAATTTTCCAAAGTGACCCTGGTAGTACTCAGGAATCTGAACTGAGATGCAACAGCCCGTCCACACACAGCACCTAATTTAAAAAATATACAATGTGGCATGATGGCTAAAGCCTAGAAATCCTATTGTGTGACATCCTTAGGAATACATCTGTAAAAAGAGAAATTCCAGACTGTTTTGAAAGCTGGCTGTCCAGCCTCTGAGTGATCACCTTGTGGCACTGAGTGCCATGTCCAGTTTGGGAGCCACACATGTGGGAAGTGTCAGGATGCAAGTCAGGATGAATTTATCTGGGGGAATCCTCACCTGGCTGATGTGAGCAACCCTCTCCCCAAGTAATCGTTAAATCCTTGCTTTGGGAATAGTGACAAGTCTGTGGATTTATGTGACAACATGATACAACTTTCAATAACATCTCAGAAAGGAGAGAAAATGCATATTACAAAGGATTCTCAGTTCTCTCAGCCTCCTCCAGTGAGTTTTCAGCATGGACACGAACTCAGACCAACAGGCTGATCTCCATCACATGCTGTAAACTGATGATTCTGGTAAGATTTCACTCACCATTAGAGGGAAATCCTTCCCACCCCCTTCTCCACCCAAGTCACCCATCCTCTGGCACTCAGCAGATCCTCCAGGACACAGCTATATCCAGCAGAAAATGCAGCTGGCAGAAAAAAAGGTCTCTGCTGGATTGATAAACTGAATTTGCTCATGAAAAAAGTGTGGGGATTATTCCTCAGGAATAATATGGCCAACAGTCAGATATGGGGACATGTGAGTTTTGTGCTGGATAAGGCTCAGGATAGAAACAGATATTCTTCCTTTTCCAGTGACTGAAGCTGGGAGCATTTTTGTGGCCCATTCTCTTGCCCTAATTCAGTTTCCTCCCCTCACTGGAAAATGTGGCTGAATTTGAACATTTCCCTTGCTCAAACTGCCAGTGTCACTGCATCTTTCTGAAAAAGGGTCTCTAAGAAGTCTCTGGCCTGGAAAATGTGGCCAGAGTTGTCACACAAGGTAATTTGCATTTAAGTGGTCACTAATTATAGCAGAAATAATGTGATTTAGAAGAGGGCAATAATGATATTTTTCTTTTAATTTTCAGCACTGAGGATGAGAGTAATTTTGGATTGATTTAAAGGTGCTGCAGAGATATAACAGCTTGCATATAGGTCAGTCTTGCAAGTGTGTAGAAATTACACTGAGAGGAGCAGATTTTGCCTTCATTCCAGGCCATGTCCCATTCTCACAAAGATGACTGATCAAAATTGGCTGCTGCTGCTCTCTTTCCTCTTAAAAGTGTGCAATTGCACTTTTTAGCATAAACCTGTGAGCATGAAGTTAGTGTACTGGAGACAGGCAAGTGCCAACTATGCCTCTAATGCTTTAATTCCATTGGTTTTCCCGGATGGATAAAAGTTTAAATTTCTGGTGAAGTAGGGCATTTTTGTTTTCCAAACCCAAGACAGATTATTCAAGTCCTCAGTTGCTTTGACGCTGCTGATTTCAAGTAGCTGAGATTGTGCCTTGCTGTCCCTTTTCAGCACACAATGTCTGTGTGGATGGGGACAAAGGTTTTACCTGGTCGAATTGCTGAGACTGGCAATATCCGATGGCCAATGAATTTCCCTCCTTCCTCATACACTGCTAGCCTTAAGCAGGCCAGGGAAGGCAAAACCACCTGGAAGGCAAGATGGTTGCATTATTAACTTTCAGCTGTGAATGAAGCAGCTCCTTCCATAGGCTGCACAGAATATATGCTAAATTTTATCTAGTTATTGAAAGCAAAAAAAAAAAAAAGGCAACAAAAAGAGCTCGTCTGATTTATTTTCAATGCAGTAAAAATAGCAGCCTGTGCTTCTGTGAGCACAGGGGCAGTCAGGCACGATCGTTGG
The DNA here is from genome assembly GCA_025920805.1 of Petroica traversi. Taxonomy (NCBI): domain Eukaryota; kingdom Metazoa; phylum Chordata; class Aves; order Passeriformes; family Petroicidae; genus Petroica; species Petroica traversi. Next base: position 2,823,607 of record JAHLSL010000010.1, read on the forward strand.
CTAAATAGAGAATGAAGTACACTAATTGGAAGTTCATTACAGAAGAAGAATGCTAGTGATGTTTCCAAACTTAAGCTCTGGCAGGCTGCCAAAGGAAAGCCATTCAGAAGGCCAAATATTCAGGGAAAAGAGCACTGCTGCATGAACCAAGTGTATAAACATCCTTGTGAGCTACACTTGCTGAGAGGAATCTGAAAGAAACTGTTTTACAAGCACCTGGATTTGGGATACACTTAACCAAAGTGCTCAGTGTGCAGGTTCTGTTCAAACACTGGCTGCAGGTGCATTGCAAAGTGCAACAAAACATTACACTGCATGGTCCTAAAACATGCTCAGTGTTTTCTGCCCCCTTAGAAGTTTAGAGAATTGAATCTGAGTAATGCCACATGAGCAGCTCAGAAGTTTAAGTCTCATCTCATGGATGGGATTTGTGATTTTATAGCCCAATCTAGCGACAAGCAGGGCCAGCAGTGGCTTTGGCTGGGGCAGCTCAGGCAGCCAGGAGCTGCATTCCCACTGCCCTGCTCTCACATTGCCATGGCCACTGCACTGAGCTGCTGCTGCCATCTGGGCCTGCTCCCATTCCATCTCCACGGCTGCTGCTTCCAGCTGTGCCACCAAAACAACCAGGGGACTTCAGACTCACTTTAGCATGACCCCACTGGAAAGGGATAAAAAAAGCACAATTCCTTTTAGGTTTGGGAAGCAAGTGTTACACCAACCTTCTTAAACACTATGGCTTCCTCTTCCCAGACTGGATTCACTGCGTTGCCTTGAGAGGTCTTGGTCTTCAGAGCTTTCCTCCTGGTATCCACAGGCAGGCCAAACATGTCCACTTCCACATAGGTACCGACTTTTTTGTCAGAAAGGAACTGACCTGAAATGATCTGAAGCCAAAGAACAAAGGAGCATCGTTAGAGATCACCGTGGTGGATTCGGAAATGAGTGGCTGTAATGCAGATGCACAATTCTCATCAATGCTCAGGTTGTGCGCATTTAAAGTAAAACCAAAACAACACTAAACCCACAACAAACAGAAAAAAAAACCAAACCCAATATTTAACTGCAGACACAGAAAAACAACTTGTGAGGCCCGGTTTCCTGTGACCCTGTGGTCCTGAATTCCCCTATGAGCGATAATGTGGTTGAGATCATGCTGCTGCCCTTCCCTCAGCAGGAATATTCATTTGGATCTCTTCCTCAATCCGTAGGCCTATTTCCTGAGAACTCCTAAGTTCTATCTAGTCTCAACAACAGGTCCAAAAAATGCTGGAAAAAACAGAGGTTTAAATGACAGGGAAATTATATAAATGCTTTTAGCTGTGAGGGAGAAAACAATCTTAAAAGTTTGTATTCTAATAAAAGCTCTTCACAGAGGAGTTTTAATATGAAAATAAAATTGTAAAATAGCTGATCTTTCTCAGTTCTTATTTTTAACAGGCAGCACAACTCTCAGCTTGAAAAAGGGAAAGAAAGGCCTGCAATCACTTCAGAAACCTGAAGAGGCACAGGAATGTGCAGCAGTGTCACTGTACCTGAACAAACTGAGGCTTGCCTAAAGCAAATCTCAATCCCTGCCAGCCCTGCCTGTGTGAGCACTGCCCGTGTGAGCAGCAGAGCCCTCCAGAGCAGGCAGAGGCAGCTGCCTTCTGACAGCTGGCTCCTGAAGCTCATTCCTGTGACAACCTGTGCATCTCCTAATGGCTACTGAATGACTTCCACCTCCATTTGCTCTAATTGCAGAACAAAGTGCCTCTAAACCCACAGGAGGGGCCTGAAAGCTTCCCTTGCTGCAGGTCACCACCAAAGGTCACCCCACACATCCTCTCTGTGACTGTGCATGTCACCAGACTGCTCCTGTAGCCACATCCCTCTCAGCAGGGCTCTGCTGCAGCCCGGGAAGAAATGCTTGTTTTCCCTCAGTGAAAACAGGAGATGTTTTGCAGGTGGACTCTGTAATACAGAGGCTCTTCTAATGGACATGTCCATTAAAGGAGCAGCAGGACTGCAGGAAGTTTATGGTTTTATAGCTGGAGAGACACCAGGTGAATTTGTCCCCTTGTCACAGCCAGTGCAATCTGTCCCCCTAAACACTCATGCAGGTAATTCTCAATCTGCAGATTCCTGGCAGTCCCTGAACTTCATTAGAGGTCTTTAAAAAGGAACAAGGAAAAACAAGTTGGCAATGAATTGCAGCTGACATTTATGGTCCCACAGCTCTGCTGGAGAACTTTCAGAAAACCAGAAAAATGTATTTATACTAAGCATGTAGTGTTCTAGCTGTTCTAGTCCAACCTCCCACTTCACAACAGCATGTTTTAAATCCAGCTCTTTGTTTCTAAAAACACAGCCAAACTGCTCCCAAATCCATGCATCTCCCAGTCCTGTGATTCTGTAATTACTTCTATGGCAAAGAATACATACAATAAAAATATATTGATTTATCCTACAATGCAAAATGTGAGGCAGGATTTAAATGTCACTCCATGAAATTAAATTTATTTTATTTTCTTGGCTTACTATAGTCATTTCCTAGGCCACTGCACCACAGAAATAAAAATATATCCATGCTCTGGCAGAGCCATGAGAGCTTTTCCACCAACTACATACATACCTTGACAGACAAAGTGTTGGCTACTATTCCATCCACTATTCCTTCAGTAAATGGATCAAAGTGCTTGTCTGGCCTCCTCATGAATTCTGGCTTTAACCTGTATCCACTTTTGCCATTGTACTCATACATTCCCATGTTTATTTGCATAGACAAATCTGGATGTTAAAAATATTGGTAAGAGTTATATTCTGGGCAGATCATTTCAAAAAGCAATAGAATAAAAAAAATACTGTAATTTCATACTGACTGTAAAAGACACAGTACAAGCCTGGGTGAAACATTTTAATTAACAGCTCTATAGTACAACTTAATCCCTAGATAATTTTTGATGAATAAAACCTTTCCTACCTATGGATCAGCAAGTCTATCAGAGAAGTGGGCACGCCCAGCTTTCCAAACCCAGAGAACAGCATAACTCACCCACAGTCTGGAAGTTGAGGGCGACCATCTGGCAGCCAGCATTCCAGAAGACCTGTGGCATGTAGTTGGAAGAGTCTACTCGTGTTCCCTTTGGGTAAATCCGGCTCAGCTGCATTTTGTTGTACCTGAACAGTGAGGGGTTAAGGCACAGAACATGTGACAAAACTCAGCTGGCAGAGGAGTGTGGCTGCAGGGTTAAATGCAGGTAGTTCTTTGCAGAATGGCAGTGGGTTCCTCATCAGATTTCTGCAACCGCCACCTGCTTCCAGATGTCCACAGATTTGTAGGAGATATGATAAATATGAGGCAATTGAAGGTGCTGCTTGTTCCTGCACAGAGTACCCAGAATAAGCAAGGAAAGAGCACAGGCAGATGTATCAAGAGGATCCTATTAATAAAATTCCATTTATCTTTATGGTTCCTATTTGGGATTTTCTTAGGATTACATTAAAGAGGCCAGCTGGCTGTAAAGAGTGAATCTCCCTCTGGAGCAGGGAGAGGTGTGCAGTTAAAAAGTAGGTTTTCTGGAATGAGGATTAGAATTGGCCTCTACATGGAAAGAAATGATGAGTGTACACATCTTACAGGTGAGGCTACAAATCTCTGAGATGAGAATGTGCTGCAGGCCATCTATGGAAGGAGCTTCCCATTAATGTCCTTTGAGGCATTGTTTTATCTGTTTATCTATTTTACCTCATTCATTCTTAACTGCAGCCATGAGGAGAGATATTGAGAAACATTAAAAGGTCTAAGCAGAATGTTCCTTAGCTTTTCTTGAGAAGTTATAAAAGTCAAAAAAATAAGAAATTGTGTGGCAATAAATCAGTGGAGGCATGATGGGAGAGCGAGCATTCCCATGTGACTCTGCAAAAAGTCAACCACATTTTGACAATTTGCTCACCATAACTCTTAACACTCCATACAGGAGGATAAATTTAACATTCAGAATACAAAGAATTAGGTCTTCAATATGTCATTTATGCCTATTCCCTCTTGTCCTAGCCCACAGCACGAGGACTCATGCCAGTTTTTAAATTAGCTCATCAGAACTCAGGCCAATTAATTCATTTAGAAAGACAGCCAAATCTACAAATTTCAATTGGGTTCTCTATTTCCCCAGCTCCTGTCTCTGAATTCCAATAAAGCTTTGCAGCAGATCTCAGATATAGAAAGACTCAGGAAGCAGCTTCCTGAAGGCCAAGGATACTCCACAAATTCCACAGGAGACTTTGTAAGTTGCTCAAGCCCTTTGGTTTCCACGAAGGAAGACATTTCAAAGCTTTTGTTGCGTTCTGCAGGTTTAGAAGAGAGATAAAAGCAGTGACATGTTAGGGCACAAACTCACAGGGTTTAGTCCCAGTCCCCTTCTCCCACCCACAGTTCAGCAGCTCTTTCCCCCCTGATCCCAAGGAATTTACACACAGGTCTGCTGGCAGCAGTGACCTCGCCCTGCACACACTCTGAGCTCCATTGTACTCACTCCAGCACTGCCCAAATCAAGGGCACTGGAGCTGCCTGAGGCTGATGCTGGACCAGCTGCAGGCAACAGTGGGGGGCAAAACACTGTGTGGATGTACTTGAGAAGGTGAGCCCAGAGATCACATCTGTGGCAGATCCTGCAGGCACTGCTGGATCTCTGGCTCGTCTGTGCAGGCTGATGTCAGGGCTGGGAGCCACTCTGAGCTGCAATAACTGATGTCTATATCAAATTAAAGTGAGCACTGCTCTGCTTACAGTGGCTCTTGGTACATCAGGGGCAAGGTCACAGCTGTCAAAGCCACAGGAACACCACTATCCAATCCCCCCTGAAGGTGCACTCCTGTGTCTCAGCAGGGATTCTGACCTAATCCCCAACTGATATGAGGCTTTTATGACCTCTTTAATTTGGTCAGACTTTCTGATCTGCCAGTGGTGAACAGCTCCTCCTCCATGTCTGAGCCAGTAGGAGTAAATATTAATTTGTGCATCACTTGTCATTCACCTTTTCCTGATGTGGGCACGGCCTTTTACTGCACCTTGGCATCAGGATGCAGCAGAGAGCCTAAGTCAGGACCCTGCCACTTCAGTACCTTCACTTCTGTTCAGAGGTAAGGATTTCTGTAAACCATCAGCTTCCCACTCCATCCCAATCAGCCCTGTGGCTGCCTAGAAAGGGCCACAGCTCTGGAGGTCAAAACCATTAACTCAGGACTGATCTGTTTAAAAATGAGGAGATCAGTGCTGGTGTTGGAGCAAGATCTCTCCAGGCTCACCACTTCACTGAAAGCAAACAGTAAGGCAGGGAAAAGGCTCAGAAATGATTGGAGTTGTGCTACAGCAACCCAGGGATGGCCAGGAGGCAGGGCTGGCCAGCTCCCTGAAGTCACACTGCGAAGCTGCAGGAGAGGGATAAAACTGAACAAAAGCACACGGGAGCAGGACAGAAACAGGTGGGCACTGTCCTCACAGGGAGCCAAAAAGGAAGCAGAGGATCCAAAGGAGTGAGGAACGGGATTGTTTGGGCCAATGTGAGAGGAAAATGTGCTGCCAGCCTGGGAACTACAAACCACTCTCCATAAATGCTAGAGAGTCAGAGGATGAACTTGGGGTTCCAAAAGTAATTCTCTGCTTCTAGGAGAGCTGGGACTCACCTTTATGGTTGGTCCCTATTTCTAATCAGCAACCATCTTGCTACTGCTATTATTCACAGCTGTTATCTCCTAATGGGGAAAGATTCCTGTTATTCCCTAAAGGCTGCTCTCCTGCCACTCCCTCTTCCTTTCTAACACACAATATCCTCTCTTTCTCCAGCTGGCTCACCTCCATCTCAGCTCCTCATAAAGACACTGAGACTATTCTTACTCTAGCCACCCTCTGCTGATGGCACAGCATGAGCAACACACATATACACTGGTTTTATCTTACTGAGAATGTAGGTGCTAGAGTTTTTGTAGTAATAAACTCTTATTTCTCAGCCTTGTCTTCAAGTAGAGCACTTGCAGGAAAGCAGAGCTGGTAGATGTTAGGATTTGGTTACCAACTGTCCAGAGCTTAATCAGACTCGTAATTAAAATAAGAACAATTATTTCCTTGTAGTATCTGGAGAGGATTAAAGGACCTGCCCTTTTGAAGAAAAGACTGTGCAGGAGAGACATTTCTCTCTCGTGATACATTACACTGTGCTATCTTATCAGGAGGAAATTACTGCAGAGAGAACAAATAACTCATTGAAAACTGTCTGAAAAATGTGGAAAAATACAGTTACAGCTACTTGCTGCCAGAGAGAGGGAATGTTTCTGGTAAGGACAATCAGGGGATTGGTACAAATCCACTGCTATTCAATATTTCTGATAACAACTTGGATGCAAGACCAGAAAATGCACTTTTAAACATGTGAATGACAGAAGCAATGAGGTACTGTTACCATCATGAGGTCTGGATCACAAATCCAAACAATTTCTGAATAAAAAATAATAAATAGAAAAGTGCTGTAGCATTGAAACAATAAAACTGTATAAAAGACAAGTATGGGTCTCTATACTTTAGAACCTGAAGTGAACAAAACTAAAACTTTTGGGAAACAGCTGGAGAGATAGCAAACTGAAAAGCAATCCTCATCTAATCCCTTCTTTATTCAGCTCATTTAATGAAGATCCAGCAGTGAGTCCAGGCCAAGGCCAAGACCAAGACCAGAACACCCAAGTCGTGCTTTAGCCAGCCAGCAACATTTACCACCTAAGGCCATACTTATCACATCATCCTTTTTTGACACAAACACCAAAAATTTAATTCCTTAACAATATCAGTTCAATGAAACAGTATTATTGATCAAAGGTCACATCAAAACTTAGAAGAAAAATGTGGACAGCAGCAGATCTTTACAAAAAAAACAAAACTCAGAAAGGCACAGGCATGTGAACTGAAAAAAAAACCCCTTCATGAGACAATTTTATAACAGCTGCATCAACTTGTAGTGCTGGGATTCACATGGCTTCCTTTCCAGAAGGCACAGCTCCTTCCCACTGTGTTCCTGTAACTCTCATTAGGGCTGGAGGAGATTATAAACACCCAAAGGGACACTACAACAGGGAACAAGCACAGCTCCCTGCATGGTTCTGTGACTGCTCATGTGTGGTGTCTGTATAAATACCCACATACAAATGAACAGTTGGGGACTTCTTACATGTTTATTATTCATCACAAGTAAATGCCAAATCTTGTATAGAGACATGGACTTAGGCAGCAATTACCTGTCCTCTGCCAAGGACACCACAAATCCAGAATAAATTATAATGCTGTGCACTTCTTTAGCTAAAAAGCTCCAAAAGCACATTAAAACCTGTCAAAACAAAGTGAAAAAGGGCAGGCAAACAGTGGGGGGGGTTGTGCATCAAGGAAGGCAGAGATGCTGCAGTGTTCACTGAGGATGCCTCCGAGTGCATCTTCTGTAAAAGCCAGCAGGGGGTGAAATTATGGCCCTTTCTTTACAACACAGAGAGGCAGAGAAGTGAATCTGCATGTGGGGAAGGGCAGATTGCTTGCCCTGAATCTTCTCTAGAAGTACCAGAGGCAAAATAAAAGTAGGAACATTTATGACCACCTTTCTCAAACTACTTAAGTTACTCTTCAGCCATGGACAACAAAGGCAGTGTAAGCACGTAATTTTCAAAAGTGTTTTTGAAATGTCAGCATGTTTACTGTTGATGAAGTTGGATATTTACATTAAAAGAGGTTTCAAAACACAAATGGATTTATTTGGCTGGATACCAAGGGAACATTTTCTGTCTGTGTTCCTGTATCTAATTGAGAGGAAGCCAAGCAGCATTTCTGCAGAACTCGGCCAAACACTTGCCAGGTAATTTTAAGTAGAAGATGTTTCTTACTCACTTTTTGATACTTCAAATGACTCGAACTTCACAGGCTGAATGTAGTTTACCAGGTTAGACATCTCTTCTGTGGCCATAGCCTCACTTCCAGCAGTACCCTGGGGAAGAGAAGGGAAAACACTGCAGTTTGGGTCTGTCCATCAAATGCCAAAGCCCAGTTTTCTATCAATTGTGGCCTTTCACTGCCCCTGCCCAGCAAAGGCAATGCTTCATGTAGGGAATGTCACATAGGAAAGAACAAAATGGGCTAGAAAATGTAAATGTTTACGTTAAACTGATGCCCTACTGATTCTTTCTACGTGGCTCCCAGGGAAGGGACTGCATTACCTCTACCCATGCACAGTGCTGAGCACATTTATCAGTACTCTTGGACAAATAATAAAGCTCTAAGTTTTTGATGTCAAGTTTTTCTTGCAACAATGCTACACACACAACAGGCAGCTGACTAAAACTGATCTGCTGTGGTGCTATTCGTTCTTAATCTCGAGAAAATAGAAGTATAAATAAACAAAGCAAAGATGTGCTTCCAAACTGGGCGCTCTGCCTCCCTTTCTCCACTGGATGGCAGCCCCACTCCTGGAAACACTCGCCAACCCGCAGCTGCTGGAGCCGACCCAATCCCCAAAAACTCATCTCCACCCTTACTTCATCCATCGACGACTTCTTACAGTCATCATCGTAGTCGTCATCATCGTCACTCTCCATCTCGGCTTCTCCTGAAAAGTTTCAAGCAGGAGATAATTACTGGCTGAGGCAACAGGCAAATTACCAGTGACAAATTCAAGAAAAATGTGCAAGTAGCAGTGCTCGGAGCAGCCTGCACTGTACATGTGCTTTTTGTCACAGCACCAATCAAACTCACTGCTCTCCAGGGACTCATTCGTCTTCAGCATTGATTTAAGTTCTTATTGCCCAACCAAACAAAATCCCTTCCTTTGCAGCTGCTCGATGCTTATTCTTTGGCAATCAGCACTGAGAGAAGAGTGTGCTGTGTGTGGGTAGAGTATCACAGACTGCTCAGAGACATTCCCGAGTTTGGGACACAGCCCCAGCGTTTGGAGACGTGAGTTCAAACTCCTGCTGTTGCGGGGTCCATGCAGGACCTCCAGGGAACGCCTCACCCACTCGGGAATCAACAGCGTGTGCAGGGTGAAGGAATCCCGATGAAACCACGAGTTTCTGCTGTGCTGTGCTATGGAGGGTGCCCAGCAGAACCCATCTGTTCTGGACGTGTCACAGCCCCTGCACCGAGGCAGCACAGCTGCGAGGGTCCGGCACAGAGCTCCGCACCGATCCCCCGGCACAGCGCTCTGGGGTGCCTGGCAGGGCTCGG
>JAHLSL010000010.1:2832848-2962575 GCA_025920805.1 Petroica traversi
ACCGATCCCCCGGCACAGCGCTCTGGGGTGCCTGGCAGGGCTCGGCAGCAGAGCTCAGCCGCGCCAGCTGAGGGCACTGCGAACCAAACAATGCGAGGAGATGCCTGAGGCTCATCCTTTCCCTGGAAACTCGGAGTAAATGGGACCAACTAAAACACTTTAGTTGCCTCGTTCCCGATGGCGGTGCGCTCATGAAATTTCAACGGGCAAAACGTAAATTCTTTAATGTTAATTATCGAAAGCCTCTCCTTGCCTCCAAAAAGTTTTGATTTGCTGGATCAGAAATTAAGCCATTAAGGAATATCAAGCTTATCTTTGCCTTTAGAAACTCCCCCTGTGGGCCTGGCTGTCACAAAGTGTAGTGCATTATAAGACTCTGGAAAGGAAGATGTACTTGTCCTGCAGTCACCTATCCACACCTGCAGGTGTGACAGCTCTCCCTAAAGATGTTATTCTACAAACCTTCCAGCTTCCTTCGGCACTGGCAGCACAAAAATTCAACTTCTGTGCAGCATTCCCAAATTCTCCAGAGAAGCATTACTCAGTCTCAGGTCCTCCTGTCAATTTAGGGCCTAATCCCAAGCCCACTGAGTCAATAAAGAAACTCCTCTTTGTTCCAGCAGGCCTCCAATCTGGCCCAGTGGGCCCCTTGAGAGCACAGAGAGCACACATGAGTGTGCCTTTCACAACCCAACGATGACTTCCCAGCCTGCATTTCCTTCCAGATGCAGATGTTGAAATGTCAGGCTTTTATTCATCAACACATTTCTTCCTGAGCGTTTCATTGAAGAAAATAACATGATTGCTCAACAGGCTCAAGGGATGGCTCAGCGAGCCTCAGCACAACGCAGCCAGCCAGCCAAGCTCTCACAGGATTTGCACTGACAGTCTTTGGATGGGGAGCTCTCAATTGATTTAATCAGAGTGGCAAAATAACCCTTTGCACAGTCCACAAGAAGGGGGAGGTGGGCAGGTTTTGGCCAGCTTGCACTTCTGAGATAAGAGGTACATGATAGTCTGTTCTTGCTGGAAGTGTCCAGGGAGGAAAGCACGCAACGCACGGTTCGTTTATTTAAAAACATTTAACACAAATACTCCCAAAGAGAGCAAATCTCATTTTCAAGTTCTGCATCAGACAGCAAAACCAGGACAAGTAACAAACAGGACTGCCAGCATGGAATCAAAATGAGTGTTTCAGGAGGTGTGGTACATCTGCACTGCCCTGCCCCCAGCACAGCCCTGTGCTCACACCGGATTCATGGCAGGGACACAGAGCCACCCTGAGGGTGTCTAAGGGACAATTAGCTGGGATATAACATTACTGGCTGCATTTAGATGGGACTGCAAACCCAGCTCAGCACAGAACCTCCTCAATGCCCTGTGGCACACAAATACAGTGAAAATAGAGTCCTTCTCCAAGGAAGCCAAACCAAAGACAGAGGCAGACAGAAGAATATCAAGGAATGAGAGGCTGTTGCTCCTTACCACAAGTTAAAATACAGATACTGCCAACCACACAGGCAGAAGGGCACAGCAAACTGGAGAAATGACAGGGCAGTTTTAAGGATGTTTTCAAGGAGCTGTCCCTGGTGAATGGGGCAGTGTGGGGGAGATATAAAAGTGCTCCTTGGGAAAAACAAAGGAGGCTGAACCCCAGCTGATGGTAGAGGGGTTCAACACAGTAACACTGAATGCAGGATGATGAGGAGAGCTGGGAATGACAAGCCAAATCCCTGGGTTGAGGAAGCAGGGTGCTAAACATTATCCATTCTCATCATCCTGACAGATACTGAGAGCCTAACAAAACCAAAGGTTAGGCAGTGCTTGAAATTCAGAGGAATCTGGTAATCTGCTTTCTCAGACTCTTTCAAAACAATGGCCAGGATGAATTATGAATGTGGTGCTTGCTGGTGCAGCTTGTTAACTCTGCAACATTTAGGCAGCCACCAGCATCCTGGAGGGGAATCACCCTTTGGGTTTTTTCCACTGTACATCAGCATTTGCTGATTTTTAAAAAGGAAAAATTAAACTTTATTCAATTTGAGAAACCATTTTGCCTTGTAACAATGGGCCACGGCTTCAGCTGGCATCAGCAGCACTGAACTAATGCAGTTACTCACACTGGGCCTGAAACCTTTTATCCAGATTTCTTTTCAGGCATCATGAAACCATGAGCCAATTCTGCCCTCTCTCTCTGTCATCTCATGACTCTTTCCTTGCAGCAACCACTGCTCTGACAAAACCATCATCCCAACAGTGCGAAAGTAACAATTTGCTTATTTAACAATATTGAAATACTGCTCCATTAGCAAGGTTTTGGTGCTTTTGGTGAAATGTGCATTCCTGCAGAACTGCCACTATTCCTTCTGCACTGTGATAGAGCTTCTTTGGAAATCTTGCTTGTTGACTTCTGTTCGTTGTGCAGAACCAGGCAGGTCTAAGATGCTTGTTTACCAAAATCACAATCTGTCTCACAAGTGTTAGTTAGAAATTCTTCTTCTGCTTTGTCAGCTTTGCTCTACTTTTAGAAAATGTTTTCTCCACTGACAGGTATTGAAGTTACTTCCTACATCATTTTCATGGGCATCCCACAAGGCATCCCACAAAGCTCAGAATTCTTTCTTTAATTATTGCTACTATTTTCACCAGCACCACACATTTATATGGTCTTATAAACACATCAAAAACACGGGTTTATTTGGGTTTAAATCTGACCTCAAGCAGTGTAAGACACAGCGAAGCTTGATATTAACTCCAGTATGAATTTCCACTTTTTTTTTTGCACTGCTGTGAAAAAACTCATTTAGAACCTCCAGAAGGCTAAATCAGCACAGCTTTCTCCTAGAGATCAGCAGCAATTCTGACAGGAGCTATACAACCCAACAGAGTAGTTAGAATAATATGTCCAAGTTGCTAAATGTAAAGATTATATCAAGGTTGGAGTATTGAAACACTTCATGTTGAGAAATGTTGAGAATCAGGCTCCTGATTAATTGCATTAGTCCAGAAAGAAACTGGTATTGGGTGCAGAGGGTCACAAGGTTTCGGAGCTCTGGGATCACATGTTGCTGATATGGAGATGTGAGAAGAGAGGTGACTCTTGAGCTCTGCCATGTGGAATGTTCTTATAAAATGGTGAATAACTGTTTTTTTAAGTGTTCACAGACAGGAAACTGGCACCTGATTTACAGAAATGCTGTATTCTCTTAGCTGTAATCTCTGGAGCTGTGCTCTGCATACTTAAAAATTCAAAGTACTCTAGCAAAATGACATCCTGGGTGTTCCTCGTCAGTCATCCCTAAAGTGTTCTTAAGCTCTGTCAGATTTGTCTGTCCTTAGATAAAATTGGTTTAATATCATTGCACTTCCCACAGGTATTGCTCAGATAAATTCACTGCTGTTTGTCAGGAGCTCACAGGCAGCCTGGATCCACAGAAACTCACTGAGGATGCTCTAGCTAGGATCAAGTATTGAATGACAGAGAGAGGACAAATAATGACTAACTGCATTCCCAGAAAGAGGCACCAGTCCTAAAGGAGAAACAGAGGATTACAGGCAATGTGTTTTGGCAGTCACGGATGAACCAAGTGACCACAGCAATTCTGCAGTTTCAGTTCCAGCATTTTCTAATTTGTAAGTGCTCATCTTCATAACCAGAGGTTGTTACAGAGGTAATACAGGCATAATAGTTACAGTTAATTTGTAAAATTACACACCCTATTATGGGATTGACCCTTCTGCCTTGCATCATCACCATCATCTTTATTCACAGCCCGGGTGTTTTCCTAGAAAAGCTCCTAGAGAGGCTCCTGAAAGACAAAGCTGCTGCTCTGTGCAGCCCAGGCCCTCAGAAAGCCAAGGCTGTGCTCTGTGCCACTGCCCTCACTGTGTGCTGATAACAAAAATGGAGAGTCAGGAACACAGGGCTGATTTCAAATGCTGGAAAGGAGGCAGCTGCAACACACACTTATTTTTCTCCTGCTTGGGATTTGTCTAAAGCAAATCAAGAGAATAGTATTAAGTCATCCCTGACACCAGGATGAATCTTCCTTTGCAATCCAAAGCCTACTCCAAAGCGTGCCCTTTTCATAGTTTCTTAAAAACAACAGTTGAAAACTCTTTCTTTGCTGCTAATAGGATAAACAATGTTATCCACAAATGAAGCAGGATTTCTTTCTTGTTAATTCAGCTTGGGGCAAACTGCCAGCATGGAAATTTTCAGCTCAGTTAATCAGAGTTTAGAAAAAACTACAAACAATGGCAAATGGCAATGAACTTATATTCCAGCAAAGCTTTCAATTTACTCTGTAAGTTTTCTACTGCTGGGGCATAAATGTCTGTGCTTGTAACAACACAAAATTTCAGTCCTGATAGGAGAAGAAATTCCAGTGCAGTGAACAGATTGGGTTGGGAATCATGATATACAGATTTTTTTTGTTTTTCCTGTTTCCATCTCTGGAGCAGAAGACCATCTTATAGAAGGCCCTTTAGAGGTGCATAACATGTTCCTGGCTAATGCAGGACAACAGAGGGTTGAGCCTTTTCTGAGGAGCAGGGACCTCATCCTTTTATCCTAAATTGAGGCACTGCAGACCCTCTGCAGCTCTCCTGGGCAATGGGTTCTGCCCAAAAGACCACACAGACTCCAGGACCAATGACACTTCGTGTTGTTTCCTGCTGAGCAACCCACTCTGGTGCACCTTTGCCTTGCTAGAGCACTGCAGATGGACGGGACTGGAGCTGTAATTAAGCATTTATGCTTGAGGGAGAAGATCAGCAGATCCAAGTCCTACCTGCTCCGGTGGAAGAAGGCTCAAACATGCTGGATGTATCACTGCAAGTATTGGAGGCTTGCTCCGAGAGCTTCTTCTTTGCACTCCCGTCTGCTGACTTGTGAGACTTCTTCTTATTCTTCACCAGGATTTTGTACATTAAATCCTGAGGGCTTGGGAGAGGAACCCCAGCTTCCAGCTTCCAGGAAGAAAGAGGAGAGATTTGTTAGAGCAGCAGAAGAAACAAGCTTGTGGCAGCTTCTTAGGGACCTCATGGTACAAGACACTTCTGTAACCTCTGTAAGCCCTGTTAAAATGAAATGGATTTCGCACAAGAGGCAACGTCAACATTAAATGAAACAGGGCTACTGAGGGCACTTATGAAGAAAAATGCTTTATGAAATGCCTGCAGTAAAATAATAAGTAAAAAAATAAGTATTAGCTCAGATATGAGAGCCTACGTTACAAAATGCAGCTATGAGGATCAATTGCATTTAGAAGATCACAATTCACTCTATCAGGGCAATCTCTGCATCAGAAATGACACTTAAGTCACCAGCAGCTCACGATGCTTAACTCCCTCTATATGAAGAATGAGGCAGGACTGAGACACTTAAACACAAATTGCCACAGACATTTGTGGTGTGCTAACACCAAGGCACATTACCGGGTACTTTTCCAACGGATCCATGAGCAGTGCGTCTCCAAATATGAGTCTGCAGTACTCTGCCATTTTTGCCTGTTGTTTAGGGCTGAAGGGAAGGAAAGAGAGAAAGAAATTAGTCCTACTAATGCTCCAGAGTGAAGGCAGCAGTAATGGAGTATCTAATAGCCCTAAACTAGGTATTATTTCCTGATACAATTGCTGTAAATTTTTCAGTGAGACCTACATATACCATGCAATTATTTCGATTCCTCTGATGGAGTTTATCAAAGGGAACACACACGAAGTAAAGGCACCAGTCAATTGAGTAACAGCAAAACAACCATAACATGAATTCTCCTCTTCCAGGCAATACTTTTATTCAAAATTTAAATATTTCTCGCCTCATGTTACTTTATACACATGCCTGGCATTTTTCTTGCACTACGGCACTTTTCACAACATCCTCTGTAAGTAAACTGAACCTCAGCAAACCCTACTTACAACCAATTTTCCCAAAGTCCAACCAAAAGATGAAATAATTCCTGCATATCAGTGATGGAAGTTCTAGGACTAAAGGCAGGCTACATGGCTCAGAAACATTACTCCAATCATCTCAAAATGCAGCTCAGTGCCACAGTCATTCTCTAATTTTAGAAAACTGAGTATTTTTGTTACATGTGCCTGTTTAAAATGCGTAGCATCTGAGCTGAGGCATCTTTCAAAGTTTCCTTTTTTGACACTCTGCTGGGAAGTCTCGATTAAAGGACAGGTTTATATGGCTTAATATAACTTCCTCAGCTCCTGTTAATTAGGATCTGCATATCATGGAAGAGACAGGGATGCTATAAGCCGTTATGTTACCATGGAGCTGCTTTCCATGACAAAATAGAGCTGGGTACAGAGAAAAAAAAAAGAAAAGAAAAAAATGCTCATTTTTCTCTGGCAAACCAAGAGTTCAACCCTGGCTGTGCCCAGCTGGTCAGTGGTTACCAACTCCCAGTGTCAGTGTGGCCAAACCAGAGCTGAGATAAAAGTTGGGTGGCCAAATGACATTTCAACTAGAAAATGCAATTTCCCTGGGATCAGCATCCTGGCTGCCCCTGGAAGCAGATGGGGCTGAAGCAGTCATTAACTCAGTCACTGACAAAAACCACTGTGAGGAGGCTTTGAATTACTCCCCAAAGCAAGAGCTGCATGCAGTTTAAACCCCCACAGCATTTCAGGAGTGTTTTGCATCAGCCAATTCTGCACAGGAGCTAAAAGGCACTTTAACTGAGAATGGAAAAGAGAGAGGAGGACAAGCCAGGCAGCAGAATGAAGAACCCACATGGGAGAATGGGTGATGGAAGAACAGACCAGGCTGGGACTTTATGTGAGATATTCCCAACTCTCAGCTAGCAAGGGAAATAAAGGCACCACTCTAGCCAGCAGAGTGTGCATGAGCCATAAATCCAGGGGTCATTACAGTGAGTTTTATTGCAGTCTTCTCTACCAGTGTGGATTTTGAACAGGTCCATGCTCTCAGAACCCAGAAAGTTCAAAAGACACCAAGAAAGCATTTACTGAAACTGTAGTAATTAGACGTGACATCATCATCATCATCATCATCATCCTTAAATGGGCACAACTCCAAAAGGAACTCTCCATAGAAATTAAAAAAAAAATAATGAAAAGCAAGAGCTAAATGTAACAAATTCCCAGCCACCACCACAGCTAGAACAAATTCTTCTGATTTTCTGTGTTTAATTACATGTTTACCTCAAAGAGAGCACAGTGAGAACTTTCATTTTTGAAAAAGAGAAAAATGTAATGCAACATTATGTTGGTCCAGTTATAAATTCCAATGTCACTTCATCCCAGAGGCAGAAAGTAGGAAAATTAAATGAAAAACGAATGGGTTTTAATACCATAAAAAACCCTTGAGGTAGCAAACAAGGCCGAAGGAGGAAAATCTTGACATTACAGAATTACTTGTCTTTGTGAACTGGACTATGTGTACAGATATTCTTAAAAGCTCCTAAGAGGGAATAAAAAAACACTTAGGAGTACCAGCATTTAACTGTGTGGCAGATTTCTGTGTTCCCTTTCTCCCTAACCTACATCTCTCTGTGTGCATTGTTGCAAGGGAGAGATCATTAGGAACAGCAGATTACACATCCCTATTCAAGTATTTTAAAAAGTCAGAATACCAGTTTCTTTTTATTTTCTATTCTTTGAAAATTATTGCTGTTGCTCTTTGAAACCAGAGCAACAGAAACACCAGATTTTCTAAATCAATACATTCCCCCAATTTTGTTACGAAGTCAAAACCCATGTATTTCTTGGTTCCCATCTCCTGTTACTGGAAATTCTCTCAGCATTCATGCATTGTAGTGAAAATTGACTGTCTGAAAAGAGCTGACTTTATCTGCTTTATGATAGGGACAGGTAGCACACAAACTAATTACAAATGCCCCCCAAATGTGCCACAGGGCAATGGGAGATAAAGGGGGAACATGATACCTGGAGATATGCAAATATAAAGAAGGTTAAGACATGTTTTCATGACCAAAGTGCATGCCTGCACTTTGTTTTACTGTGTTTGAATCATGCCTATTATGAAGGTCAGTCACAGAGGCTCCCTGGCACAACTGCTGCTCCCAACATTACATTTTTATCGCTTTTACAGAGATACTTCCTCTGCATAAGACAAAGGCACAGATGCTTCCCAGAAGAGTCTAAAATAATGTAAAGTGTGGGACAAAAAAGTGATAAAAATCCCGTTAATATTTGAAGCAATAATTCCAGCCAGAAACCAGCAGTATGAATAACTGTAATTAAATTTAATCTTGGAAGCAATCTTATATGGATACTGCTCAAGGATCACTTAACCTTTTTGCTATGTCATCAGTGCATTTCTAATTATAGAGTGTCTGCTTTCAGATTTGCAGATTGCTTATCGCTTGCAAGCCCCATTTCAAACGTCAAGGTCTTCTTGAGGTCTTTTCAACATTTTCAGGGCACTTCTCTGTTTTTTTTTTTTCATAGAACCACAGCTTGTTTCAGTGGTCTTTTTCTTTCAATATGAAAAAGTTTTGACCTCACTACAAATGATGGCATACCTAATATTTTGTGTTGTCTATAAGTTATATGCTTGCCTCTTTTTCTCAAGTTTTCATTGCAAGAAAAATACACTAAGAGTAGAGTTAGAGTAAAGAAAATAAAATTTCTTCATGTGCCATGAAGATATTGTAGAGGAGTCCTTCTAGGAAACACATCAAAGGAAAGCAAATTAGATGATTTACTCAATGTGCTAATAAGTGGTTTTTCCCCTAGGTGGGCAAAAAGTGACAATAATATTCTCATGAACATAAACCAGAAAGAAAGAAAATTGCATTTTAAGTCCAGTGGTTATTAACTCTGTCTATGTGGTGAAACTTATTTGCCTCTGATTATTGCAATCTTTAAAAGCCATTAATACAGAACACAGGCCATATTTTTGTTTAAGCCAATGCCAAAAATTCTAGGGGTCCAGAATTTCGCAAATGACCCTTGCAATTTCAAAAGCAGAAAAAAGAATTTGGGCCCCTAGAAGTAGGAATTGATGAAAAAGGATTTGTTTCACAGCAATTCTATAAAAACATCAGCACTTTTTGTAAACATTTAGGGCAAAATCCAGCTTAAAGATCTAGGAGAAAAACAGCATTCCAAGTAAATGAAAAGACAAAAGGAGCATTCCATGAAATTACGGGAAGTTTTCTGTGAGTGGCATGATTAATTGCAGATTTCTGCAGCAACTAGTGAAGGAATGAAGGGGGAATTGTAGCAGTTGGTAAAATAACTAGAAATTCTTTTCAGCCAAAGCAAGATCAGAAAACACACACACTAAATCTGATCATTTACTATAGCAGATAATAATGACTGCACGGAAAGCCTCAGAAAAAGAAAATATTCTGTAGTGGTTTTGCAAACCTGCTCTGCTAAAAACCTGTTTCACAGCAATGTATGGAAAAGGACATCAGAGAACACACATGAGGGAAATTCCTTATTCCATGGCTGGAGGTTTCTGCAGAGAAAAGTCCAGTGCCTTCTGTGGGGCAAACTGTGAATAACAGAGTAATGCAGCAGGAATCTGCTCCCTCTCTGTCACATTCCTGCAGTGCCACACAGCCTTTAATTCTGACACTGGTTCATCTTAGGATTTTAAAGCCACTTTTGTATATAACTTACATCTGACAGGAGTTTATGTCATAAATCTTTTTACTTCTTCACCTTCCTAAAATAGAACAGATCACCCTGGAACTGTTGAAGATTTAAGTTGTGATGACTTTAAAGGAAGAAAAATGTAACCCTTGTGGTTAAAATAATTTAGCTGTTGTTTTTTCTCTGTCTTGTAGTAACACAGTGAATGTTTATTACAATAAATCCACAAGAATGAGTACAAAATACAATATATTGAAGAGTGATGGCTCAGATCTTTCCTGAAGGCCAGAGGCTGCTTTTGGAAGCACTGTGAGTTCAAACCTACAGGACTAGGTGAGTGCAAGCCCAAAGGGACAAAATGTACAGCAAAAAGAAATGAAGGGAAGGAAATTAAACTCAGCATCTGTGTGGTCTTGCAGAGGAAGACAGGAATAACCAAGCAGGATTTAAGTGGTAGCTGTTTGAATCAGAACCATGTGGCCTTGAAATGTGTGCAGCAAACACATATCTGCCCCCAGGAGGTGAAGTTATACTCTGAGGTATACAGGTAGTGGAGCTCAGCTCTCAGATTTTTTCTACCTGCATAAATTTGATCAATATTGTCACATCTGTCCTTTAAAAACATTCTTACACAGCTTCTGCTACCAGTTCCTTCCCTTGTGACGAGAATGTTCTTCCTAAAACAATGGAAAAGCAGTTAACCCTCACCCTTTTCCTCTCCAGAAACAGAAGTGCCAACCTCTTTTCTGATTTGTATTAAAACATTCATAGCTGCCCCATGAATATCCTTATTTATATTGAAAAAAACCCTCAAAAAAACAAATGGCAAAAACGAGTTTCTAAGGCCAAACTGCCCCCAGAAGAGTCAGAAATGTTTTCACAGCAAAAACAACACAAAAAGGGAAATGGCAATTCAAGTTAAGGCACATGCCATGTGCTAATGTCACCTCACTTTGAACTATGTATTTTATAGTAATAAAATAGATCATTTGGACAAAGTGAAAAGTTAACAAAATACCTCTCACAATCAAACTTTCTCTCTCATACAAAAGGTTCTGATTCAGGAAGGTTTTGAAGAACAGGCCCAATTTCATTTTTGGATAAGAGCTGCTGTTTGTGTCACAAGTGCACCCACAGTTCCCTGCCTTATAAAAAATGAAGCATCAGACAAGAAAATGTGGTAATTACTTACGAATCCACATGATTCTCAAAGGAAAGGAGGATTGGAAAGGGCGATGTCTTAAATGCACATTCAGCAATAGCTTCTATTACTTCCTAAAGAATCAAAATAAACACAGTTATTTACCTCTCTAAAGAAGCAGAGTTTTAGTCTTTTAAGACAAAAAAAGACTCAAGAAGCTCTGGAATCATTCCCTGAGATCAGACTTTCCTTCCCAAACATCCCAGAAAGTTCTGGATGTGCTCTTGCCACAACCAAATTTTTCAACCTGACGTATAACCAAACCTCCAAAACATCTTATGAGTCTCAAGCACCACATTTCCCAAGAAATGACTTATGTCTGCCAAAATCAATAGTTTAATGTAAAGCTTAGTTTTTGTGGGGAGCTGTTCCATGCCTGCAGCTATGGCTTTCATGGGCAATAATAAACATGCTCTGACAAAGGCACATCTTCTAAACATCATCAGCTCAAACTCATATCCATAAAAACCTTGGGTTACTCTGACTCACATTTTAGTTCCCTCTTTCTTTTTGATGACAGAAATCCCTTTAAGGCAACAGAAAGGAAAAAAGAAATCTTTACTCAATTAAAGTAGTTGGTTCTGTGGTAATTAGCAGAGGACTGAGGAAACTTCTGTAAAGTTTCCTCTCAGCTCTACGGAAAATGGAAACCCTAAATGCAGTAAAAAAGTCATTTGACAATGATGATTTTAGTGGGGTGCACAATAAATGCAGTCATTGTTAAAAATGATGAAATGTTTCCCTCTTGGAACAAATCCCTCTTGCAGAAGAACATACAAAAAAAAAAAAAACCTGAAGATTTTTCATATGCATTGCTGGCAAACTGGAGTTTCTGAGAACCCAGAAGTCTCTGCCATGCCAAATCATAAGGATGACTAAAATCTAAAAGATGCATTTATTTTAAAAAAGCTTTCTCTGGGGATTCCTCTTGTTCATTTTCTGTACTTTTAGAGGCTCAACTAAGAAGCGTATCAGTAAGGAATCATTTCCTAAAACAACAGCTGATAAAAAGCTTCTGTACATTCTTCTTCAGATGCCTTCTCAACTGCAGAAGGGGATGGAAACTTGAGTGAGTGGAGAAAACAACCTGGAAGAGGAGAATTAGGATTGCACTGATGAGAGGTGAGGATGAAAAGCTCAGCCACTGGCAAATGCTCCCTGGTCAGAGGGAAATCCTGGCAGGTTCCACACTTGGCTGCAGTTGCAGGATGACTCACCTGGAGCAGGTGAGTGAGGTGTAAATATGGTCACACACACTGAGGTTCCTGGTTATGGCATGACACCCATGGCTGTTCCCTATAGGATCCCACCCTGGCAGCAGCTCACAATCCACAGCTGAGAAAAACCTCCCGGATTTCTGAATCACCAAGGAACCAAAAAGCCCAAGGACATAAGGATGGGGAGGGTGCAGTGCTGCTGCCTCTGCACTTCAGGAAGTCTGTCAGAGGCTGTGAAAGCTGGCAGACTGAGCAGAGTCCTCAAGCCGTGGTCAGGCAAAAGTGTGAGCTGATAAATGATTCAGCATTCAAAACATCAATTGATTCTCACACTGCAGACACGTTGTTTCACTGCCACTTTGCTCCTGCCCAGCCAAGCAGCACACTTTGAGTATTGAAAAGAAATCAGTAGTTGAGGTGTTTTTCACATTTCTCTGTGTGGATTAAAAAATGCCTGCCCTGAAATGACTGATGAAATACTCCTGAGTAGGTTTAAAATACCTTCCAATATCCCTCCTGCCAGCACAGTGCCAAGGGTTGAACATCTAAATATCCAGGGATAATCCCTGTTCCTGCTAATGATCCTTTTAAAAATCAGATTAACTTTGTTTTAAATTCCTGCTCATGACCAAAGCAGTCGAGAGCCATCTTCCTTAATTAAAGTACTCCCAGCAATCAAACCCCACGCCTATAAACATAATTGGCTTCACATAAACATAACTGGAAAGTTAATAACAAACGTGCAAGAAGGTTGTTCTGCGTGTTTCTGTGATTAACTCAATCAGGGAAGAATTAGAGAAAGCAAACTGGAAAACACAGGAGTGTTCTGATAGAAGTGAAACTTGGTGTTCTGTCTATGGCAGAGCTGTTTGCTTTTTTTCCTTAAGGAAGGCACTAGAAGACAAAAAAACCCCACCCAACAACAGGTTTGAAGTATGGGAGAAATATCTCAAAGCTGTATCTGGCACAGAAGCCACAGGTAATCCCTGCAACATAACCAAAGTCAGTAATGAACATTTCCCCACATATTCTTGCACACAGCTAAGGCTAGAAATGCATTTCCATGCTGAGTTAGTGTGTCAGATGAAGAACAATTATTTCTTCACACTTCAAAAATGATTTCCTGATGTATCATTATAAGCTGTGCTGACTACCAATTCTAATACCACAGGAAAACACCTCCATTGTGCTCGTCTAACGCCTCAGATCCAAAACATCTTTAAGAATAACAAGAAGATAACAATTTAAGGTTATTGCTGAGGGTATGGTCTCTACCTTACACTGGAGAAAAGGAAATGGAAGATGAAATTCAATAATAAAGATGACATGTTTAGGGTTTGAATGGCACAACTATCCCCTCAGATTCTCCAAAGATAATCAATTTTTCTTTTTCACACTCCACAGCTTTGGATCTGATCCCAAGTATGAGGGATTACATTGCACACACAAACTTCTTAAGTTTTTTTGAATATAATGCTGAGTCTGGGTCCTGTGGATGGAGCCTGCCCATCTGGCCGTGAGCAGCATATTCTCTGCTCACAGGAATTGAAAGGCTTGCAGATTGTTGAGATCTAGCTGCTGCTTCCTGCCTCAGTTCAGGACTTTTGCCCAGTGACCAGGCAGAGAAGAGGAGTGAACTGATGTGCTGGTTATTGCTGTCCAAACCCTACAGGCTCCAGTTCTGTCCCATGGAGCTGTAACCCAACCAGCTGTGTCTCCCAACACCTTCACAGCCCCATTTGTCTCTGTGCAGAGCAGTTGTGGTGGCTGTGCCTGGTCCCTCAGCCATGGCTGCGGCCTTGCCTGGTTCTCTCCCTGTGAGATTTGCTGCAGGGACGTGCACAGGAACATGGACCCGGGCACTGAGCCCTGTCCCAGATGGCACTGCTATCTCACCACATAATCCCTCTTCCTCACGCTGCCATGAGCACCAGGAACCTCTCCCCACGCAAGGTCCAAATGCTGCAACTCTTCCAAGGATTCTGCAGCTGCTCTGTAACTTCCTCTCACAGCATCTTTCTGCCCCTCCCACGTGTGCAGTGATGTACCCGTGATGGTTCTGCATGAGAAGAACCCTCCCCAGCTCAATCTGTGACCCTGGTGTGCTGCAGAGCTGTACCTTGAAGGAGATCTCAGTGGTCATGGTGAAGCCGTGGGTGATGACGGGCTCCTCCTCGGCTGTCCGTCCCTTCCAGCAGTCCAGCTCCACGCAGCGGCAGCCCGACAGCAGCACCTGCCGGTACATCTCCACCGAGGAGTTGCCAGCCAGCTGCCCAGCTGGGACAGAACACACAGAAAGGGAACTCACTGTGGGCCTCAGGAATGGATACAACTGGTCCAACAATAATTAGAGTCAACAGCAGCTTTTGCCCTCGGCCGAGAGGAAAACGCTCCAAGGAATACACAGAGCGTAAGAACATAACAAAAATTACTCTCACGCAGTCAGTGCCATGGTTTGGATCCTGCCCTCATTCAAACAGAGAAATAATCCAGCTGAAGCCAGCTCAAAAGTTTCTCATGGGCAGCATCAAATATGTATGAAATAAAAGAATAATAACAACAAAAAAGCTTAGTTCCACGAGATGTTATCCCCTGATAAGCAATGTGAAATTCAGAGTTGACTCAGGAGACCGAGACATATTTTCTCACAACGTGCAGTGCAGTTTAGTACAAGATGAGGCAAATCCCCTGCAATCACTAATGGCACCATCATTAGGTCTCAAATCAATATTTAATATGCTAACCACTGCAACGAGCTGGTCAGTTAAATTTCCTCATGTGATGCTGTATTATGTAGGGAGAAATTCAATTAAACCATTCTTTTCCAACAATGACATAATATAAATCTAAAAATTAAAAAGGAAAACTCATTTTTTTCCAAACTTGGAAGTATTAAAAGAGAAACATTAAAAAAATTCCCAAGCCAACAAAGAAGTCCAGTTGGATTCAGTGAAGGATATCCAGCCAGGTTGTCTTCATCTGCTGCAACAGGTTTGACTCCAGTCACTCAGGCACAAATTTCTTGCATCAGAGAGGAAACAGTAATGGAAGAATGGCTTTGTGCATCTTTTACATGTGAAGAAAATGAAGTTTCCTGCTTTCCAGCAGACTTGCTGAGAAGATCTTCCTGGATTTCTTGAAGGAAATTAATTTTCTTTTTAAGGAGGCAGTGAGTTCATTTACAGCAAATATTCTGACTGGGGATATATAAATACTTCATCTAGACTGGCACATAATACAATGCAGATTAATCCTCATTTTATTGTCTCTGTGATTCTGTGTTTAGGCTTTATGCTGGGAAATGCACATTTTGGGATTTGCTTCCCAAAACAGCATTGTCTGCCTTTGCTTTGTTCTTACCTTGTACTAAAAACTGAAACAGAACCCCTTCTTATTTGAAAATCCCTGTTTACAGTTTCTGTCTGATACATGAGCTGGGACAATCATAAATATCCACAAGGTATTGATATTAGTCCTGTTGAAATCCATAAAAATTCTCAGTTCCTGGTGGAACCAATGGGAAATATCTGTTAATAACAGAAGAAACTGGCCAATGCTGGAAAGCTCTGAAAATCCAAATGGAGTCAGCAAGGTGACAATGTGTCTCCTTTTTTTTTTTTTTTTTAAATTTAGCTTTTTCCTGTTTCCCTTTTGATTATGGCAGATTATCTTTCCTCACACAAAAGCCTTTTCGGTGTAATTCCAATGTCTGGGTTAAATAGTGGCTCTTTTCCTTTGCAGGATGCAAACAAGCATAAGCATGGATCAGGGAATAACAACTCACATTTCCATGTACTCATCCCTAAGCATCTGCTTATGAAATCTTGGCTCTCACAGGCATCCACTGAACTCTACTACCTAAAAAAACCCCACTTCCACTCAGAAAACTGTTCTAATGTTGTCTTTCTTTTCCCTCAGAGCATTTTGAGTTTGGATTAACAAACTAATCTATGATTAACAAACTCTATTTCCCCAGAGACTCCTGGTGGTTATCATTGCTAAGTGTTTTGGGCTCCAAGATCCTTCACCTTCAAAAGGGCTTAAGTAAATCATGACATGCATCACTTGCCATATGACACTTCCCACACCACCTTATTAATAAGGCTCAGATGTTTTGGAAGGATTCCTGTGAAGGATAAGAGGATATTCAACCTCCAAACCATACAGTCTTCAGAAAGACTCCCAGGCAGAGTGGAAAATGCTAGCACACGTTTTAATATTCCCAACTGCTTGTTTTTGTGAAATACTGAATATGAGGAATGCTCTCCCAAACGTGGTTTTTTTGCATGTATTATTTATAAAATTCAATTGTGTGAGTCCCTATTTGCATTTATTTTGAAATACCCCTTTTGCATTCTAAAATGTGGTAACACAGACACAAAAGGGAACATTTCCAGTACATTTTTAATAGCCTGAGTACAGATCAATTTTTTAATACTGGAAATTGAAAGCATTATGTATTCCCCTCTACAATACATGCAGTGTCTACTGCAATACCATACATAACATTTGCATCCCATCACCCTATATGGGCTAAGGAGAAATGGATTTTGACAAAAATGCACTTTTCTGAACAATGTAATTGGCCTAATGATGCCTGACAGGATACCATGCAAAATGAGCCAGTGCTGATTGATCTAAGCTGAGGATGTGACCCAGATTTCCCCACACAGAGCACTCCACACTTCTCTAACTTTCAACTGCTCATTTCTCAGCAAGTGCACCCCTGTTGGCTTCATCCACCACTGCCTTTCCAAGTGAAAGTTATTTGCAATAGGTGGAGTTAAAATGTGGTTATTATCTATTTAAGAGACCTTTTCTTTCCAAACTGGAAAATTTTGGATCCAGCTATTTGGAATCACCTGACTCATCACTATTCTAGAGCCAGAGGCTGCTTTTTCCCTCTCTCCCAACACTTTCCCCCAGCATGAGGTGCATCCTCCCTTTGCTGGGCACAAACATGAGTTGCTGAATCTCCTCTCTCCAGGCAAGTGCTGGATAAGCCATCAGTGCCATGGATCACACACTGGGGTTTGCAGTGTGCAAACTCAGAGCCCCAAAGTGCTGGGAGCCTGGCTGCTCCCTCTGGCAGCTGAGGTTTTTGAAGACACAGCACGTTTATGTGTATTTGTTTTCCTCCTGAGCTATTTCACCATGCACAGATCAGATCCCACACTGTGATATATTCTGTTCCTGCTTGTATGTCAGTCAGAATAAGGCTCTCAAGACCTGCTGTTTTTAACACTTTAACACTGGACCAAAGCAGGATGTGTGGCCAGCAGCAGGAAGGTATCCCCCAGCCTTCCATTCCTTCCAGATGGTGCTGTCAGCTTGGAAACTGTTCTGGAGGCTTTGAAGGTGAAGAAGGTTTCACGGAAGTGCTGAATGCAGATAATAATTAGTAAGGGCTGAGGAATCACTGAGAACAGAAAAGCAGGAGGATGGTGGATGAGAGGGCACAGGCAGCAACAGAAAAGAGATCTGCCCCTCACGAGACATTTTTCTAGAAAGAACTGAAATACCAGACTGTAAGCAGGGAAGCTGGGGGTGGATGGGATAGCCCTGCATTGGCTACGTGTGCTCAGCTGATATCTCAGCAACCTATGCTGAGATTATTGTTCCTTTTAGCCAAAACACATGCTAAAGGTGTGGGATTTTCATATTTTGCATTTCCCATATACAACAGCAAGTGGCCCAGCCACCAAATCATGCAAGGCTGAGTGTGATATGTCATCATTTGTCTCTGACTTTGGGTGCTGCTGAGAGAAACGCTGCAAAGTCACTCCCCACTGTGACCACAGCAGAAACCTGAGGTGAGACACCAGGAAGAAGTAGGGTTGCACCTGAAGCATTCAAAGAAGTAAAGATATAAATATGATACAGTGAGAAAAAAAGATGAGACAGTAAAGAAAGTTTCTCAAAGATGACATTTCTTTAAGCTAGCCTAGGTTCACTAGAAGTCACTTCTTTCTTCAAGGATTTTTACCTTTGTTCTTAAAAATTACATTTCCCTAAGAAAAAGAAAGCAGTAACACTTCTAAATAAATAATCAGGACTTGATGTACTGCCAAGGGTTTCTACTAAGGGCTAGGAAAATGATCAGCATAATTAAAAATAAATTCAGAGTGTGCACATGGTTCTTTTTATGTTATAATGTTGTTTCTTTGTGCATGCTTTTTCTGGGTTAAAAAAACTAACAAAGGGAGAGATAACTGGTAGGGCATTAAGCACAGTAATCATAAAGTATTGCCAGACTGAATGGTTTTCTTATTGTCCTGATAATTATTACATGAATTATTTCATAGCCTCAATCAGGGCAAAGGTGCTTCCAAGGCTTCCCTTCCAAAGACATGAGCACTTGAGCAGATCCTTCAAACTGTTTTGGGGAAAAGGAATAATCTACCACCATTAATTTTATTTCCTTGTTGGAAGAAAGCAAATGGGAATATGATTGCTGTATCTGATGTAGGCTCAGAGGAAAATCCAAGGCTGTCAGTTTTTGTAATGTGCAGATAAAAATCAAATCCTTAATCCCATTGTGGGCCAGCTGCCATACACTCACTGAACATAATGAACCCACTAAAAGGGAAGGGCTGGTGGTTGGTGCCTGTAAATGGGCAAACAAGCACTCTGCAAAGGAATTTGAAAGAGGTTCAAACTTCTTTTGAGCTATCCCCTGAGTTTATCTTGATTTACTCCCCCCAGTTTACTCAGCTAGGAATATTTTATCAAATTAAGACTGAAGATCATGTTTCCAAATATAGCCTCATAAATTATTTGGAAATGCAGGCAAAGTAACCTGTAGATGCAATCTGAGATGATTTGCAGACTTTCACACACAAGTCAAAGCAAATTTAGCAAGTGTCAAGGTAAATAATTAAACATTAGGTCACTTGCAGTACAGCTAAAGAAATTACAATAGGTTGGACTAATCATGAATTCCCACCCTTAATTCTTTGGGTTTTGGCTTCTGTACCTCTAGACCTTTGGAACACATCTCTGTCCTGACCAGGCCTGATAAAAATCAGTGGTATGGACCTGGCTATAAATTCCTGCTGGTAGAGGGGAGAGCAGTCTTTTATCTCCTCAGATCAACCTTAAATTGCATCATCTTGATTCTCACTCTTCTACTGCAGCTTTACTGTTTTCTTCCAGAATATCTGTATAGAGCTGCAGCATTTGGCTTAAGCACCAGCTAATCCTCAGTGACAGAACAAAGTCCATTTTGGAGGTAAGAGGTCTGCAGAACATCACAGTTAAAAATTGCTTTTGCTTTGGCCATGTCTTCTCTCCAGCAAAGAGCATAAATTTCTGCATATTAGAATCGTAACTTAAAAGCGGCCACGCTGATTTTCGTTTCTTTTAATTCAGAGAAAGAAAATCGCTGTCAAAACAAATGCTTATGTGACAGGTTCTAGCACAAAACACATTTTATAGCCAAGATATAAAACCCTTGAAAAATGGTGTCTAATGGAAAGAGTGACAGTTCATTCACTCTGTGAGAGCTCGCAAAGGTGCTGCAGAAAGAGCTGTAACAAACAAAGCAGATGAAAATAACTCCCCATGAGAGCTGTTTAAACTGGGCACCACCACTGCCCGTGGTTGTTTATGTTTTGCATTCTGAGGAGGTGGTCAGTTAAGGCCAGCCTGTTAACAGCATAAAAAAGTCTACGTTACACATAAGCCACATTTTTAGCACTCAGTGTAGCAATATTTTTTTTAATTTAATGTAATGCTAAATCATTACCAAACATGACAGGACAAAGCAAATATCGGGTCAAACAGAAGAGAACCCCATGTGCACATCTGCTGGCCCAAAACAATTGCTCCTATGTAAACCAAACTACAACAGTAAATTTACAATTATTTTCTCACAAGTTAGCAGAACCTTGGACTGAAAAACAAATGCCAAAAGTTGAATTTCTAAACTGCCTCAGCTTCTTCTAAGTCTTAAAGCATTGTTGACTTTGCTGCGCAAACAATACAGTTCAGACTGTAAGTCTAATTAACAGGAGCTTCTGGGTGCTCAGTCTTTTTAAAAACATGACAGTGCCTAAAAATTTCAGCTCATCCGTTAGATATGTCAGGGAACAGATTTCCACTCCTTGCATTTATGGGCTGTCAGAAAGTTATGTGCCATGTTGGAACCTCCATGATCTCTGAATCAAAGCAGATTTCATGGAGTACAACAAACTGCCAGATTTAATGTTTAGGGGCAAATTTATGAGCTACAGAGATGATTCGGATATTCTGCTTTGCACACTTGTCTGGCTTTGTCATCATAAAAAGTACAATGCTTATTCTCCTCCCTAAAGATGGGCTTAATCTGGAATCCTTTTTGAGGGAAACTTTCCAGGGACTTCACTGGGTTTCTGACCAGGCTTAATATGAATAATACATCATCTGCTCACCTGTTGATAAAAGTATATTTGATGCAGTTATGTAGCAGCTACAACAAAAACAAAGTGCTTCCCTGAAGACTGAACTCCATCATCTGTTTAATGCTGATGTTTTTAGTGTATTTTATGTTACCACTGAAAATCCGCTCAGAATTTTTGTAAGGTAAGCAGTTAGATCTCCCCAAGAGTGCAGTACCTGTGAGGTAGGTGTTGTGTGAGGAGTTGATGAAATAGTGTGACAGTGGTTGAGACATATCTTCATTTAAATCCAGTTTCTCAGGTGGAACGACGCCGTTCTCTTCTCCGCTCAGATAGCGCATAAATCCATCCACGGATATCTGTCCTGAGAGAAACACAGACCAGGGGAAGCACCAGTTAATTTCAACTGCAGATAAATTCAATAGACACTTACACAAAGGCACATGTGCAAGACCATATAGCCATCAGCCTGGCCTTCACCTAGTTACCCAAATGTTCTTTTGTTACTACTACCCCATTTTCAGCCATACAAGGTGCAGGTAACGCACATCCCTTTAGCTGTAGCAAAGATAAATCACTTCATAATCAGCATCTACAGAAACTCTCAGGGAATCAGTTACAGAAAGCTGTAAGAACAGAGAAAATTAATCTAAGCCCATTAAGGAAAGGGGTCTTTGGGGGACAAACAGAGCCTGCTTTCCAGGGGAAACCAAGAGACCTGCAGAGAGCCACAGACACAGGTAACTCTGAGCTCCTTTGAGTTTGGTTCAGTGTGTGTATGAACCACCTTTCAAGTGGGAACTAAGCTTTCCTTTGTAATTTTTACATTTGTCTTCTAATCCATATCTCACCTGAGTGCCAGCATAAATGATCATTTCAAATGCTGCTGTCAAATTAGAAAGCTGAGTCCTATCCTAAGCTTAAACATCCCCATTGATCTCAGTGGAGCTGCTCTTACAACATCAGGAGGGCTTTTGCTGACGAGCCTGCTGCATAAATTTGAGTTTAGGGTGTCAATTTGTACATTTGGACTAAAAAGAAATCCAGTAATCTTTTACTGAAGATTATTGCTTAATTGAACAAATTTCAGACATTTTTCTTTGCCTGGTATTTTTTGTTATTTTGTCTAAATTTCATCTGTTTATTTGACCACATATCTTTAGTTATTTCAGCTCCTGCCTACAGTAAAAGAGATTTTCTGTATCTCTGAACTACATGCTTGGTGACTCCCAACAATGAGAATTTCTTACCTCTTGTGCCCAACCCAAAATATTCTGCACAGTCTGTTAAAGCAAAATCTCACCTGCCTGTTGATAGCACTGAAAAATTGAACATTTCAGTTCTACTCCTGACTCTGCTGCTCTCTCCTTTCAGGATCAACCCCTTGTTATACTAAAACATATAAACTCACACATATTTTTTTGGCATATTAAAAAGTAGCAGACAACCCTTTTCCCCTTTTTTTTAAGCTTGTAACCACATGATGCAAATATTGCATGTAATGCCTTTTCTTGAAATCTGTGCTTGGACCTGATTTGGCTCTTGCTCAGACAGGGAAACATATTAACAGTCTTAAGTGCAGATCTTAATTTTCCTAACAACCCAAGACTAGTAGCAGTAAATTAACTTATTCATATGAAAGAAGTGCAATGACAATACAGAGCAATGCAATTACCATTCATTCTTATAACAACAATTGTGAGATGGCTGAAAAGAAAAACATCAAGTCCATCCCCTATTTTAAGGCAGTAATCTGAGTGCAATCTTGTCAGGCTCCACAGCTGCTTTGTTACAGGGTAACTAATCATGTAGTGATGGAGGCCCATTTACTTTCTTTTCCACAAAATGTAGGTAGGTGAAAATCAGGAAAAAAATCCCCACCAGTGAGGTTTTTCAAGAAACTAAAGATTTAGAAACAACCTTTCTCCCACATGAATCTACCAGAGAATGCCATCAGTAGCAGGTGCTATCACGGAGTTAGCTTGACCTAAAATCCACCAAGTTCCTGGGCTATAGGCAGAGAATGTGGTGTATATCCATACCAATTAAAAGAGTAGAGGAAGAAACAGTAAAGGTCTGAATGGGATAGCTGCCACTTGCAGTTTGTTATACAGACAGGTTGATTCATGCAGGTGTAGTTTTCAAGGCTCTCCAAGTGATCTCTGAGTTAAATCCTCAGAGGGCACCTGACAAAGAGGGGCCCTGTTTTCAGATGGAGATGGTTCTCCCATGCATTGCTGCTGTTTTTAAGATAAATCACAGCGAGCATTATTCACACGTGTAATTAGGCAGCTCCTGAGTTACACACTTGTCTGAGCTCATGACTCTAGAATGCAATTTCTCCTACCTCATTTAAGCAGTCAGCATTTCAGAAAGTGGAGCAATTTGCAAGTTCAATTACAGCCAATATTGCACCAGTGAGAGTTTGCCTGCGGAACGGAGATGGCAGATGTCAAAGGGGCTTTGTGTCCTGGGTATTAAAAAGTAGATTGTTTGTGACCAATGTCAATAATATTCTGAGGCCAACTGCAGAAAGGATTATGGTGGACAGTCACCCCAAAAAAAAGCCTCAATTAAGTAGTAAGATTTGTTCTCTGTTTCCTTAAACATACTGCACATTTACACAGACACTGGCAGGAAAATAATAATATATGATCAGTTGTTTCCCTTACAACTGTCACCTTTTATCTTCGGATATATAGAAAGATTTAATGGTATGTTTAGGTATAAAAAGTTAGAGAAACAAGAGACGCAATGCAAAGACATAGAGACCTGACAGATTCACATTTTTTCCTTTTCTTTTTTGGCTTTTTCTATTAAAATTATCTTAGCCCTAAAATTTTGATCAAACTTCCAAAAATATCTAGTGTGCTTTACATACTTCAAGATGTAGAGTTAATTTGCACGTCTTTTTCACTCACCACTGCCATGTTAAATTTGATCTGATTTCTCTTCTTGGGATAGACTCACCTCAGCAGCTGCAGCCCTCAGCAATATCCTTCTCTCTGCAAGGTCTGGAGTTTGCCAGCACAAGAAATTTATTTTTTTCTTCCCCTTCAAACACCCCCTCTCTAATTTTTCTGATTAATTACAATTTCCCTCCCTATGGGGTCACTCAGTAGTGTTGTATTAAAACACTTTAAACCAGCACGAAGATAAAAATGCCTCCTTTTTCCTGAGGTATCTGGCCAATTTAAACGTTCAACACCACTCACTCAGTGCCATGAGACACCTCCTGCTGAAGAGGGCAAGATCTCATTCTCCTCTCTTCCTCAGGCCTCTCCCTTTCCCCCTCTCACTTTGTCCCCTTTCCCTCACACTCTGCACGTTTTCCTCGCACACTTTTCCCATTTTCCCCTCACAGGTGGCACATTTTCCCCTCACACTTTTCCCATTCTCCCCTCACTGCATTTTCCCTCTCACCTTTAGAACCTTTTTCCCTTCACACTTTGTGCTTCTTCCCCCATCCCCCCCACCATTCTGCACTTTTCCCCTCACACTATCCAACTTTTCCTCCTCATATGTGCCTCCTTTTTCCTGAGGTATCTGGCCAACTAAATGTTCACCACAACTCACTCAGTGCCACTGAGACCTCCTGCTGAAGAGGGCAAGATCTCCTCATCCTCCTCTCTCCCTCAGGCCTCTCCCTTTCCCCCTCTCACTTTGTCCTCTTTCCCTCACACTCGGCACATTTTCCTCTCACGCTTTTCCCATTTTCCCCTCGCACTCTGCATGTTTTTCCTCACTGCATTTTCCCCCTCACTTTTAGAACCATTTTCCTGTCACACTTTGTGCTTCTTCCCCCCCCCCCCGTCATTTTGCACTTTTCTCCTCACATTTTGCGCTTTTCCTCCTCATATTTTGCACTTTTCCCTTCACGCTTTGTCCTACTTCCCCTTACCCTTTCCATTTTTCCCTTAAATTTTGCACTTTTCCCCTCACACTTTGCACTTTTCCTGTCTCACTTTGCCCTTTTTCCTCACACTTCACACTTTCCCCCTCACACTTTGAACATTTTCCCCTCACACTTAGCACATTTTTCCTTCACATTTCACTTTTCCTCCTCCTCACACTTTGCACTTTTCCCCTCACTTTGCACGTTTTTCTACACTTTTGCCCTTTTTCTCTCACACTTTCCACCTTTCCCCCTCTCATTTTGCTTTATCCCTCACACTTCCACCTTTTCCTCCTCATATTTCGTAATTTTCCCCTCACACTTTACACTGTTCCCTGCTTGCATTTTTCCCTTTACTCTTTGCACTATTTCCCCTTACATTTCGCACTTTCCCCCTCCCACTCCACATTTTTCCTGCCTCACTTTGCCCTTTTTCCCTCACATTTCACACTTTCCCATTCCCTCTGCACTTTTTCCTCTCACACTTGTAACTTTTCCCCCTCATATTTAGCATGGTTTTCCTTCACATTTCACACTTTTCCCCTCACACTCTGCATCTTTCCTGCCTCACTTTGCCCTTTTTTCCTCACACTTCACTTTCCCATTCACTCTACATGTTTCCCCTCACACTTTGAACATATTCCACTCTACACTTTGCACATTTTTTCTTCACATTTCACATTTTTCCCTCACTCTGCACTTTTCCCCCTCACACTTAGCACATTTTCCCCTCACACTTAGCATGGTTTTCCTTCACATTTCACACTTTTCCCCTCACACTGCATTTTTCCTGCCTCACTTTGCACTTTCCCCCTCACACTTAGCCCATATTTTGACTTGATTCCCAAAGCCAGCATCAGTGGCCAGCTAAAGTTTGGTGCCAGCCAAGTAAATAACAGATCAATTTTGATGTTTTTATAGTGCATTGGAACAGACCTGAAAAATACAAGAACAAGCGTGGAGGTGAAATACAAAAATGTCTAATGTATTCTTAGTCACAGACATGCCCAATACCTCAAAATTAGAAATGTGTAGCTGCACTCTTGGGTAAAGATTATATAGACTGTGACTAACTCTAGAAATGGACCTGAATTAAAGACTTTCAAGAGTCTGGAAAGGCACTGGCAAGTCTGCAAATGTCTCTCTGTGCCTATTCCTGTGTTTGTACAGATGTGCAGGAAAGTGTGAAGCAGTTTATTAGGAAATGGTTCCACAGAATACCTCAAACTACTTCCCCATACAACCTTCAGGGTGGTGAAATTCATGCAGAGATCAAAAAAGAAGCACCACATTGGGAACCATGTGAAAGTCAATCGAATTTGGCAATTTTTCTTTAAAAATTTGGTAGGAAGGAGAAGTAATTTCCTACTAGAAGAGGAATATGTGAAGAGATTCTATTGGATTTCCGGACTGTGATCAGCTTAATTATATGAAATGTGGGAACTGTTTGTGCATCTTGATCTTTTTCTGCTGCCCTGGCTCCACCTGATTGTTCCAAAATAGGTACGAGGGAGGGAAAAAGGGGGGAAAAAAAGCACAGAGTTCTATGTATTTCACAGTAATTCCTTATTAACTCCAGCTACATGATCCCATACCTTTCAAGATACATTACAATGGATCAAACCCATGAATGTTCCTGGTTCAGAGAAAACAACAGAAAAATATAAGTGTTGCTTTGTCCCCAAGTATCAAGGCTCTTTTCTAGTCAACATTTGTCAGCTCTAAATACAACAGAAGTAACTTCTATCACCCCAGATAATTTTTCTTGGAAGCAGTCTTCAGGCAGGTGACATACTTCTGGCAAATGATCTATTGAAAATTCACAGAATTTACAAGGGTAATTAAGTGAATCCTCTTTTCTATGGTTCTTAGGTCTTGTCAACATTCATCAATCAAAATGTTTTCTCGTGCAGTTTATGATATGTGGAATTCCTAGGAGTCTCCAGATTTACCACGAAGCAGGAATTCCAGCCAGCTGAAATGGTTGGTAGGACAGACTGTACTTTGTGAATATATTTCTCAGAGGCTCCTCTGTTTGAAGAGTTATAGTGTGATCACAAGTCTCTCCTTAGTCCTGTTTGACCAGATCCAGAGAACGCAGCATATTTCTCTCATGGGGCCTGTGGCAGTGCCCATGCACTTTCCAGGGCTGGAAAAAGGCTGCTTTTGACACAGAAATCCTTCTCCTGCTCCTAATGAGACACAGGTTACTCGACAAGATCCTGCTTTCCCAACCTCTTTAGCAGCCAGCATGACCAGCATGTTGCTCTGGATGTGGAAACAGCTCCTGTGTTCCTGGGAGCTCGCCAGCTCCTCAGCACGAGGATGTAAACAAACCCCTGCTCACTCAACACCTGCTAAAAGACATCAGGGTTCAAAGCAAGGTCGAGCTTCCAAAAGAAGCTCCCAGTGCAGTGCCCTCTGCAGAGTTCCAGGATCAAGCCCAGAACACCAGCAGTGCAGTAGTCTGGGGAGATATAAAAGTGTAGCTAACCCTGAGAATTTCTCAAACAGCTGCTTGATCTGAACTTCATCCCCTCATTTGGGATGTGCAGCTACTTAATTTTCCCTGGGGTCTGCCCAGCCTGCTCCCAGGAGCCTTCCAGTCCTCTGAGAAAAGTCTTGGGACAGAAAACAAGAGAGGCACAGCAGACAGCAGAAAAGACAACTTATGTGAACACTTTTCTTTGCACTTTAGTCTTGCAACTTTAACAACAGCCGTCACTCGTCCCTTAAAATTTTGTGTAATATTTTGTATGACAATTAAAATGTGCATTTGCTTGCACACAGTGAACAGGTTTGGCCACATGGATCTTAAACATTTCTTTCTGTATATTTGCAAACTTCATAGTGCTTTCCATTTGTTTACACCCATGCTGTTATCCACTCAGTTATAATGTAACTGGAAAGCACAATTGTGCCAAGAGATGTTATTAAAGCAAAAAAGGAAACAAACAAAAAAGGAAGCGAGACAATTAATTGACGCCTTGCATCTCCCAGTCAGCAGCACAGAATTACAATAGTATTTTGTCTGACAGTGAAATCAGGTCTAGTCCAATGCAATCTGTAACAATAATCAAATTTGCTGTAATCCCAGACAACTGAGCAGTCCTCTCAACTCGAAGATAAGAGCCCAACAAGCAAAGCAGATACTTGATAATCCAGTGAGAGATCTGTAAATCGTGTCCCATTGGGAATTCTCTCTCACAAACCAGCACAGCAATTTACAGCTCATTAGGTATTAAAATTTCATGCACAGTGTGGAGTAAGATGCACTGAGTGCTGGTGTGTCTCTTGACACTGGGCACACATCAGCTACTCTCTGCTTTCTGGCTTTGTGAGCCAGCAGAGAAGCTGATGGGATGAATTTACACAAAATTCACACTGTGAGGGACACAATGTGCCAGAGCCACTCTGGTGGTGCTTGCAGCGTTTGCATCCAAGTGATGCTGAAACCTGCTTGGCTTTCCAGACACAAGATCTGTTACTACATTGCTGTGGGGTAGCTGGAGCTGCTGTCTGAATCCAATTTTGCCAGCAGGGCAGGACAGCATTGTCCTGCTGCACTGTCCAAATGACACCCTCTCAATGGCAAAGAAATCTGGGCACAAGCTCAGCCCAGACTGAAACAACCCCAAATGAATGTCCTTACCCCATGAATGTCAGTGCTCTTTGTTTTAGAAAAAACACTGAGGATGGCAAAAACTCTCAGGCCTCAGGTCAAGATCTGCAGATATATCAAAATATCAAAGCACCAGCCACCATTTACACACTGCATGCAGGAATTGTCAGTAGTTTCTCCATTTAAGCAGTTCTCTCAATGATCAGTAAGGGCAAAAATTCCTACTAGTCACACAGCCTTATCAAATTAATAAGTAGAGGAACAGCAATATATCTGAATTACTGCATCTGGATATTAGTGAAGCATTTAATGAAGTTTTAAATTCAAATTTTTCCTAATTGGAAAAACTAATCTGCAAAAAAGGACAGATAGAAATAAACTGAGGTCAGCTTAAAAGATCAGGGTTGCTTTGAATTTGAAAGCTGAACTGCACAAAAAGTCCAGAGGCTGAACACTGATCAGCAGTAGGTCTGGTTTCATAAAGTCCTTAATAATGTGAAAAAGTAGAATCAACAACACAGGGTTTAAAGAACAGACAGTTCTCTGGTGGATGTTAGCAAAACAAGAAGGTGAAGGTGTAATGAACCAGGTAAATGGGACACAAATCAAATGAGAGCACACAAATAATAATTCAAGCTACACAGCTAATCACTGGAGGAAAGAAAA
This sequence comes from Petroica traversi, assembly GCA_025920805.1. Classification (NCBI taxonomy): domain Eukaryota; kingdom Metazoa; phylum Chordata; class Aves; order Passeriformes; family Petroicidae; genus Petroica; species Petroica traversi. Next base: position 2,861,428 of record JAHLSL010000010.1, read on the forward strand.
ATCAAAAATACAGAGGTGAGTAAGCAAGAAGATGCCCAGAAATCTCTCACCCTGAGAAGCAGATGAGATGCAGAGAACAGCAACCCATCTGTATAAGAAGTTGCATCAAAAAAGGTGATTAATTAAACAGGTAAAGAGACCAGAGTAAGCACTAGAAAACTTGGGGTGAGCGTCTGAAAAAGCTTGGCAGTGCTTCAACTGACTGTGCTGGAAACAGTCTTGCAGTGTATTTATTGGTTGTCTCACTGCTTAAATCCTTTAAAATCAAAGGAGGACAATATCCTGTTGTGTTCAAATCTCATTTCCTTTCTCCAAACTTGAAGGAAAACATAATGGATCCAATTCTGCCCTCAGTTATACTCGCTCAAAAACCTTCTGTAATTAGACAGTTAGCTGGCCACAAACCGAACCAAGCTGTCTTGGGTAACGTGCTCTTGAAACAGAAATGGAAAACTCACTCAGTAAGAAAGGAACTGAGCAAGATTCCTTGCTCTGGCTTCAAATGGCTACAGAGCAATCAGACAGGGAAATCTGAATATAAACAGAGAACGGTAGCTCTGCCACAAGATCAGGATAAATGCTCACGAGTGACAGGCAGGCAGTGAGGGGACACACAGCAAGGCAGACACGACAGAGCTCGCTCAGTGCCCATCAGCCCACACGGAAATACCGAGACCCAGAGCCTTGTGCAGAGCAGGGCTCAGCAACCAAGTACAGCAGAGTCCAGGGTGTCTGCATCAGGAATGCCTGACATTCTAATGAAGCTATCATATCCACTTTATCATCTGTACAAGTGCACAGAGAAAACCAAGAGTGGATACAACTATTTACTATTTTTTTGAGGGCAAGAAAACGTTTGCAGATGGAAAACCACTTTTCTGAACTATCAGGATGAGGCACTGCAGCCCCAGACACTCTGGGGAAGAAATATTTCCTACAAGCTTCCAGGCAAGCCATGCCAAACAGCAAATCTACTTCAATCAGAATTAAAACTTCGGGAGCATTCCAAGGACAATGCCATTTCCAAAGAGAAAGGAAAATGGAATGTCACCTGAGGAAAAAAAACAGGTTTCCAGATCTCACTGGTGCCTGTAGGCATGAACCCTCTGGGCTTAGCAGGATCTGAAAGCCACTGTGCAATGTTGAGCATGGTATTTATTTACTTATTTTGTTAGAAGTCACAGGCTTTTTCAGGCCCTTACAAGCTCCCAAGAAGGAAGGGCTCTAACCATAAAAAGGATGTATTTTTCCCCAGCAGTGCTAGAAAACAGCAAAACACACATTGAAGCAGGGAAGATTCTAAACACTCAACATTTTCTCTTCCTTAAAATTTATACCTGGGAAACACATTTATCTTGATGGATATTGATCCTTTAAATGTCTGCAGCAGCTTTAAAACCTTTTGCTGTTACAGTGCATGGTCACAGTTCAGAGACTCTGGTAAGCAGAGGTTTTGTGACAAGAAAACAAGTCTTGGACCAGTTTCTAAAACTTCAGCAGGCAGATAAATACAAACCTGAATAACCAGTATTTGTTAAGGAGTGGGGGGAAAACCCCAAGCAATCAATCTCTCCTAAGTCTCAAGACTGAAGCCCATTCTCTGCTCTTGACTTCTCAGCAGGCATGTAGTAGAAATTGTTTCTGACAGGCTATCCCTTACAGCTATCAGAAGACAGTTAGTTTAGATCCAATTAAATCCACAAAACCACTATAAAACCACCTTCACACCAGTCCCCAGCCAGCAGTGGAATGAACACTTTGCACCATGGCAGATTTCTAAGGCAGCTGAGTGGAAAGGATTTGAATCAGACAGATTAAAACACCATTCATCCCAGCAATACCAGAGTTATTTCTGACAGACTTGAAAGAGGGACACCACTGGAACATGTCACTGTCTTGCCAAACCTCTCAAAAACATCTTCTGTAGAATGCCTCAGAGTGATCCTGGGAGATCGAATAATGTTAAATGTTGGCTTACTTCCAACTGCTAAGTTGCACTGAAAGACATCTAAAAACATGTATTTTTATCTAAGTGATACTTCTCTACATAAGCTATTAATGCACTTGCCAAAAAGACTGTCCTGTAGTATCATGGGAAGAGAGAAGAGAGCCAGGGTGCTGTAACTGGTGAAAAAAATCAAAAAGAGAAAAATCACAGGTGATATTCTTACTTCCAGAAACTCCTGCAGCTGAAAAAATATTATAATACGACATAAAATAGAATATAATATAAAAGAGACGTGGAAAAGAGTAAAGGGGGGGCACTGCAAAGACAGTGCAGATAAACTGAAAAGAAGGGATTTTAGTCCCTTTAGAAGGCCTTCCTTATCTGTTCTTTAAACTTGGTTCTGCAGCTGCAGGCACTGCAGTGGACAATCCCTTCCATAAACAACTTGAGCTCTCTCTTAATAACAATCGGTTTTTTTTGCCCTCTTTACTACCTCTGGAGGTCTGTGCCAGCACCATATTGTTAGGAAAGTTTTCCTAATTTCCAGCCTAAATTTATTCAAGGCCACTTGATCCCTCTGTGTTCTCGTGCCAACATTGTCCTTTAGTTTACCACTTCTTTCTGCCTCCCCAGCGTTGAACCCGCTGTATTTACAGGCATATTCCAGCTGAAGGATACTGTTAGATGATTACATCTGACACTGGAAGGGAAACTTCCTCATATGGATGCTGTGTTCAGCAATGCACTCGGAGGCTGCTCTGACAGATACCACACATCCCAAAGCACTCAAGGATCAGGGCTGGCCCCTCAAGGCACACACTGACTGTCTGCTGAGTCAGCCGACCTGAGGATGAGGTGAACCCCCAAAAGTGACACACAAAAGGGGATGGCCCAGTGGCAGTGAGCCCATCTGTGGGTTCCTAGATGTCACCCAGTGGAACCCAGCAGCCTTCACTCCCTGTGTCCTCAGGGGCCCTGTCCAGCTGAAAGCACTGCATTTGTACAAGTCATGATGAAGAGTCAAACTGCGCCACGTTTGTCCAAACTTTATCTACATTTGTTTCCTTCAGCACTTGAGTCCAGGTTCCTTTGTATTTTCTGAAGTAAACTTTATCTAATAACCATCTTCAAATAATAAATCCTGCTGCTAGAATTGAACACTTCCCAGTGCTCCATGAAAGAGGCAGCAACAAGCACAAAAGAAACGGTTTTACTGTTGGACTAAGTTTTCTATTTATGGGCTCCGAGAGTCTGAGGCCAAGTCAGACACAATACAGGCAGAAAAATATTTCTCCATAACCCCTGAAACGCAGTACTGACTTAAGAGTCTCTTATCTCTGAGCAAGGGCTCCAGCTGGAGGGAATGAGGCTGTAAAACCTCTAAAACCGTGTTTGCTTTGTGGTCCTGTCACCCCAAAGGTCCAAAACACTCCAACGTTTTTCATCCATTCTCAGTGTTAGGGCCCAGGGTTGGAGGCTGGCTGAACCCTGCAGGGTTTGATCGGGTGCTCCCTGTGGATTGCAGGTGGTGGGACAGGAGTCACTGCTGTGGTCCCTTCCATGTTTGATGGCACAGGGCTGGGCTCACTGCATTGTCACCTTGAGTTTATGCTCTGCAGCTCTGCAGACAAACTGCACACCAAGTGTGGGCCATTGCACATTCAGCACTGCCTATTCCTGCTACCAGATACAGGCTCCAAAGTGGATTTCTGCAAAGCTTGTGTTTTTTTCCAAGTGTCTGCATTACACTCAGAAGATCACAAAACTTGCCCTCCCTGGAACCCTAAATATATTTTTGGCATTTTCATTAACCCTACTGCCAACAGCAGCGTTCAGTGCTGCAAAACCCATTATCACTAGTCCACATCACTGTATCAGTTGGTACAATTGAGTCAAAGAGATGACACACTTCACCTGTAAAGCAGATGCAAAAGATCCTTATCATTGAGGACTCCCCACTCTAAAAGATTTTTATATTTAGTTTTTCACTAGAGATGCAATGTTCTGAACAACCACAAGATCTGAAGTTAATTTTACAGCTTAACTAGAAAAAAAACCCCATTTTGATAAATAGTTTCCATTAACTTATTTACACTTACATATAATCCATACCAACATTTGTTGCACAAATATACATACATACATACATACATACATACATATATATATATATATAATTTTATTTTTTTAAAAACAATTTTAAAAAGGCTTTCTGGTAAGTTACCTAACCTAGCCCTTGCTGCTGACAGCCTGGGCTAGACTACAACTTTGGTGTGGCTTAAACATTTTAAAGAGTAATAAATCATGTCTGGGATCTATTGTTCTGTCAACATTTGAGACAGAAACAATGCAGAGAGCTCTTCTCTTGCACAACTGGAAAACACTGACAATCCCAAAGCTAATGGGCTTTTGGGTAAGTATTCTTACTTTCCAGCTTTACAGTTGGGAGGCCAAAGAATTTCAACTGTTTTGTAACACTTCCTACAAATGTTTCATGCCAGAAAGCCCTTCCATGCGCCTGAATGATTTATAAATCAGAATTTATGCTTTAAATATTATGAAGTATGTCTTAAAAGTAGAGCCGTGGCTGCATGGTGCTTGTTTTTGCCATCAAAATCTGTTGCCTGGGAAATGACCCCCTTCTGCCATCAAAAGAATCCAATGTGTAATTATTCTTAAGCAGTTACTAAAAGGTGAATTTAATGCAGTGGGATGAAAATGTTTAAACTGCATACAAGTTTAAAGGAGGAAAAACACATTTATGCAGGAGTGAATACTGTCTGGTGTTAAGGCTGTCATGGGAAAAATACAATAGATGCTGTATAAAATTAAATGTATCTTAATCTAATGATAATCGCTTCATTTATTTTATTACCTCAGAAAAACTCAGTGCAATGTCTAAAAATAAATGTGCACTGCAAAATGGAATTAAAACTGGAATTCATGGAGAGAGTCATGGAAGCAGCTCCTCTACAATCCTTCTAAGTACATGTCTAACCAAAGCTGACACACAGCAAACAGAAACAGAGAAAATCTGAAGAGAGAAACACTGTGAAATATATGGGCAAAGCTCTTTTCCTCTGTGCAGATCTAAAGGTTTGGCCCTTTAAAATTAAAGCAGCAGAGATATATATTTAAACAAATGCATCCTTAAGAGGGGAAAAAAATCAACATCTTGATGCCATTACTTAAAGCTCTTTCACACTCTATTTTTAAATCTTCCACCATAAAAATAAAAGGCCAATAAATAAAGGCTAGAATAGAGGCTGATAATATCCTAACCCTTGTCTTGCATCCTCCAAGGACGATGGTGGGACCATGCATTTTACAGCTTCAGGTTTTTCTCACCTCCTTTTCCTAACAGACCTTGGGTTTGTGTTCTTCTCTACTTTCAGTTCTATGCTGGTACATGGGTGCAGCTCTTTTTTCATGCTTGGAGTGCGGAAGTGGCACAGGACACCCTCAGAACTGAGGCTGGGGCTCTGTGGTGTCCAGAGCCCAAACCTTTCAGAATGAAAGGTTTAAACTGAGACATTGGGACTTGAGCTCTCAAAGCTCCTTTTGAACTCAGAAACTTTCAGAAACAAATTGCATCAGCAAGTGAAGGAAGAACCAGCATGTTTCTGCAGAATGGGAGAAACATCAATATGGTAAATTCTTCTCTAGCCTCACATCCCCCAGCACACTTCTGCTGACAGGGAGAGACTGCTCAGCACTAGCAGGGACTTTCTCCTGCTCCCACCTGATAAGGGAACACGTTGTGCACTGAATTAATCTCCTTCACTGCACAACACAAAGCATTAATCACAACAGCTTACCCGAGCCACAATAAAACACCACTCCAGATGTTTAACCTATGCAGATGTCAAGCCCACCTATCTGCTGATTTTGCAAAAGCTCCACCATATCCCAGCAATAAATACACCTAAAATACACCAGTGACAAGCAGGAACATGGGCAGGATTGTTACTCAGAACTCTGTAACCTCAGGAGCTTTGCCAGCAACAACACCAGCGTTAGATTTTACCAAGTACCCGAGGAGCTGCAAAAATTTAAAATATTATGGACAGCTCTGGCTAACTGCATCCAAAATAGTGTAGGGGAGCAGCAACAGGTGTAACAAAAGGGCTACAGTGGAGACCAGGGGAATGAAAAGATCCCAAAAGCGTTTGAATAGTGCTGTGAAAGTTGAGAGACAGCACAACAACTCACTAGAAATTCATTTAATTAGCTATGAGAAAATAATTAGAAGAGAATATTGCAGTACAGTGGATTGAACAGACAGTGAACTCACACAGGAAATTAGGAAGAACAATCATCAGATGAGTGAAAGTCTGGAACTGTTCAAACAGAGAGCAAGGAGTCAGGTGCTGTACATGGCTTCCACTTTATCAATTTGGATTTACATTTTCAAGGGGAAAAAAATCCCTGATTTTATTTTAAAGAACTTTTCAAAGCATGAAATTTTGTTTTCTAGGAAGCATGTGCAGCACACTTTCAGAAGTTGCCCAGGTACCTGTGTTCATGGTTCTGGCCAAAAACTGTCCTGAAATTTTACTTCAACAACCCTGGCAGCAGGAAGCCTGGATGATCATCCCTTTTACAGAACACCATATTAAAAGGTTAAACCACTGCTCTAAATACGTGGTTACATTTTGGTGACATTTTATAGACATGAAGCATTTTTTTGACAATTATTTCATGAGTGCAGAAATGAATGCACACCTACACTTCATTTAATATACAGTGAATTGCATTCCCAACTCAGAGCAGATGTACAGAAAATATTGTGTCCCCCTGTCATTCCTGATCAGCCAATTCCTGTCATTTTAAGGCAGCAAGCTTGGGATTTCCACTGGAACTGCTGCCAGTTGCTGCAGCTCAGCTGCCAGACAGGGAGGTGGTGTCTTCAGCACAGGGGTGGTTCTCAGGTTGTGCCAGCTGGACCCCAGTGCACAAGCCTGAAAAGGGAAAAAACCCCACAACAATCCCACAAAAGGAATTAACTCTCTATGATCTGCCTCTCCCTTGGTCAAGTCAGCGTTTTCAGAGAGAACAGATTCTTAAAGAGCAACAAAAACCCCACCCAGGAAGAGAGGCACCTGTGGAACAGCAAATGTCCACAGCAAATGTGTGCACCAAGGCAAACAGGGTAAAGCTGGAGGTGTCCCACAAATCCTACTGAGGGTGGCAGCAAACACCACCCCAGCACCTTTCTCCCTGGGCTCTGCTCCATGTATTCTCCTTATTGCTAGTCAGAAGGTGATTCCATTTTGACTCTGGCACACTAGCACACCTCCTTCTAATAAATCCTTTATTTGGTTTATATGAAGTGCTAATATTTGGGTAACAAGGATGATCTTTTAGGTAACAGACTTTCCTGCTGCTGGTGGGAAATAAGGTAAGCACAGGGCACAGTTCTAATATTTGCACAGATGAGAAAGGAGGTCACAACGCGCTTCCATTTACTCAAGGTACTGCTCCTACTGACGTCAAAAGACAAATTTGCATAAATATGGCAAAGAAGAAGGATTTAACCCTCCAGCAAAACCTCTGGAAACGTTCAGTTTGTTTGGACTAGAAAAATAAGAAGACTTAAGAGAAAAATTAGAAGTGCTTGAGAGACAACATTGATTTCCTTCAGGAAGATGTCAAGGTGAGAAGGCTTCCAGGGAGGGGTGTGGGAGTGCCTTCAGGTAACCTTTTTTTGACTTTTTTGATCCAAATCTCTGGACCAAACAATCTATCCCATTATAGATCTGTTTTGCAGGACACTCCCATGCCTCTAAAATTTCTAAGGTGCAAACACAACAGAAGCTGGGCTAATCATTAGGATGTGTGGATTGGAATAAAACAGGATGCAGACACAAACTGAATGCTATTTTAAGACTTGTGGTGGTAGCAAAAATCTGCAGAGATTTGTGCAGGAGCTCTTTCACTGGTTTTGGCAAAACGCCCAGCTAAGTCCTGATAACATTTGAGATGTTCAGAAGGGAATCTTCTGCGATTATAGCATGAAATACACCGAGCTGATCTCACATCTTGCTTTGTACACCACTTTATCCAAAAGCAGAGGGCTACACTTAATAGTATTGTTAAATGACTGAATTATCATGCTCTTAGCCCCATTGTCCCAAACTTTTTCTTTCAATTTTACATTTCAGATGCTGCTAAACAGCCATTGTGATAGCCACGTTTCTGCTGAGGGGTGCATACCAGAGCAACTCTTCTGTCAATCCCACACACTGCAAAACAAACATGGAAATCAGCCCCATCCTTCCTAATCTGATACCAACCCCACGTATTTAAAAATGCACTACATGATGGCTCACAGGCCTGTAAGATCCAAAATGCAAACAGGTGGGAAAGCTGGGATTTTGAACCAAATTTTGCTTTAGCGTGTCAGACAATTGAGTTACAAATCCTGTTTCAAATCAGGAACGGAATCCAGCAGGAGTGTGAAATCCACTGACCTTTCTTTGCTAGGTTGTTGTTGGGTTCGTACTTCTCAATCAGCACTTGAACTTGTTCTTGTTTAAGTGGTGGGTAAAGGATCTCATTTAATCGTGGATCCCGTTGCTTCAAATTTATGAAGTCCATCATCTGATCCACAGTAAGGTAGGGTTTGCTCTTGGCACCGCTGGAGAGAAATTAAAGCAACAGCAAAGTCATTTAAATACACTGCCTTGAAATCCTGTCCCATGTCTGAAATTTCCCAAGGAAGTCAAAACAAGACTCAGACTATCATACAACAAAAACATCACCCCACTGTGTCTCTGGACTGATTTATTTTGCCAAAGATTCTTCATCAGACATCTAGCAGGAAGATCTTTGACAATGCTCAGCATTACAGGCATCAATGGGAAGACTTGGAGCAATGCTAAAAGCTTTTCCTTCCTTTGAATTCTTGGAATTAAGCTATTTTAAAAAGCAAAAGAGAAAAACAACCGTGGAATTCAATCCTGAGCTTGCCACAAACACTCTGCTGGCATTGCTGGCCCAACTATTTGGCTTTACTGCTGAACACCAGCAGCCCTGATTTCATTATTCTGGTAATTTGTGTGGGTCTCTTTTTTATGAACCTTCTAAAAGCTGCGAGGTGCTCTGCAAAGCAAACAAAAAGATGCCTATTCAGAGAGCCAGTGAAAAGAGCAGAGTTTGGGTACAAGTTGTGCCCAGATGGAAATCCAGGAAGCCCCTGAGGCAGGTGACAAGCTCAGGGCTGTCTCCAGAACTCAGGCCTGGCCCAGTTCTGCTCTGCCAGGGAGCAATGGGAAGCCTCTCCTGGGAGCAGTAGGAGCAAACTGGGACAGGGCTGTGCTCCTCTGAAATCCCCACCTTAGAGCCAACAGCCCCAAAAGGGGATGTGAGCATGGCCGTGTCACTGAAATACGTTCACCAATTGCTTTGGTGGTTGTGGGGTGTATTTTGGAAATTGCTTTCCTCTCCTATTCCTACTGCTCTGACTCCATTGATCAGGCTCTGCTGAAATTGGAAGCACACACAGATTGCTGCAAGGGGCAGAAGCACCAGGAGTTACAGAGCTCATAACTGAATGTATGAAATCAGTTGTAGCCGGCTGCTAATTTAATTTCACGGTGTGAATTCATCAGACACAAATCCTACAAGTTACTGTAATTTTTTTGCCGGTCCTAATTAAGCTTTTGAGGGTGATTATACATATTCTCATGCCTATTTCATGCTGTTATTGCTTATTAGTATTCTTTCTTTACTTTCTTGGAAACCTAAACTATCCTGATCAATACAGAAAAACAAGACTTGGCAGTTCTGCTCCTCTAGGAACAAATTCCTTTAAAACTCAAGGCATCAGAAGTGGAGAGAAGGAACCCTTGATCCAAGGTTAAAGAACAGCTCTGCTTGACATTTAGATCTGTTACTGGCAAGTACTGCATGCTGCTACAGTATAAATCACCTCCTTTGCCATCCCCAGCCCAGAAAATCAGTGAATGGGAAAAATAAATAAATAAACCATTGAGTGTCTCTCCTTACAACTCAGAAAAGATGTGGTCAATCTCAGGCCGAGGGCAGAGGTTGTTTAAGAACACTCTGTACACTTCTGGCGTGAAGTCGTCTTGAGGGATTGTATCATTCTGTGAAATGGGGAAAAAAAGCCAGTGAAAGAGAGATACTGCACTTTTACATGTTCTTTGCAAACAGATCGCTCACTTTTTGGCTGCTTTTGATTTCCTTCCTGCAACCTAGAGGAGCCAGATGCTGCAGGGTTATAAATTCCCCTGAATAGCACAGCAGCTTGAAGAGTACATCTTTAAGAAATACATACAAACACATCTATCAGCTTCCATGAGGCACAGTTCTCTCACTCTCCGAGCACCTGTGAAGGAGGAGGAAGGGACATCTCCCCATCTTAGCCCTCCCCCACAGCAGAAATCGGTGCAGCAGCCTCTGAGCTCAACCCCTGCATGCTGAGCCTGTGGTTTTCAGTCAGCAGGACAGCAGAGTCACAGAAGATGAAGATGTCACTAATCTTTCCAAAGCTGTCACAGAACTGGGGAACAAACTGGGTCACTGTGTCATTACTGATACACTTGCTCCCTGACAGCAGCAGTGATTTTGCCTTTTCTTTCCTGAAGATACACATTCAGGCTGCCACAATTCTGGGCAAGACTCAAGCAGCACAGCTTTTCCATCCATCTCTGTCCTAAGCACCCAGTGTTACACATTTGGCAATCAGATTTCTTTTAAAAGGATTGATAAAAATGCTCTCCTGCACAAGACATGCCAGTATTTTTTTTCTTACATTTTCTACTATTTAGAGAGATTTAAATTTAGTCCAACTTCTAGATGACAATTTCATCATCCTCACTACATTTTTCTCAAAAAAAAAAAAAATCAAATTACTGGAGGCAATTACTGTACTGGATAAGTCCTTTGCATGAAGCTTGAGAGTCCTTCATGCAAAGCTATGGCATGTGGTCTCTGGGAGCACCACGGGCCTCTCCATGCCCCCAAACACAATGGACTAAAGGAGGAAAATGGCTTGCTGGGCAGGCTGCTGGAACCTGGCTGGCTGGGAAGGGAGCTGCTGCTGGGGCAATCAGAGCTTGTATTTATCCTGCCTGTTTAGCAGCGTTGCCAAGGGAACCGGAAGCATCCCTTCAAGCCTTTGTCAGACAGAAGGAAACTTTTCTATATTTTTCCTGCTTTAGGTTACAAGAAATAAATGACACCACGGGCGTCGCTTTGTCTCCTTTCATCTGAACCCACAGAGGCTCCAGAGGGTTTGTTCTGTGTTTCCGTCCACAAGAGCAGATTGCCCAAGCTGGGCTGTTCCCCTGCTCTGCCTGGATAACCTTCTCCAGGCTCCAACATTCTAAGGTGACCCCTGTGCTCTCTTTTTTTTTGGCAGACTGTGGGGTGAACTGGTTCAAAACCTACCCAGCCAAACCCTCCCTGTGCATTTTCCATGGGATCACTCCCTGAGCCAGGTAACTCACCAATGGCACTGCTGCTAAATCCAGTGCAAGGGTGGATGGAGAAGTTGTGAAGCTGAAGGTAGAGGATGGGAATAGCTCCTTTCAGTGACCTTGAACTTGTTCTCACAGTTCTTTGATAAACTGGAGCTGTGGAGCTCTCGGTGCCCATACCTCAAAGCTTGGGAATTCTCTTGTTAGAGCTGGCATCCCACCCTCTGCTGCTCCCTCTGCTGTAACCCCTGTTCAGCAGGTGCTGCTCCTCAGCCAAGGGCTTGTCAATGATTCTCTCATTACCACAGAACTACAGTCCCCCATCAAGCTACTCTTCTTTTCTTTACAGGGGATTTGAAGGTGCTCAGCTGAATAAACATGGATCTCTTCCAATAATCTGAGATCCAGGCTCTCAATTTCCACTCAAGCCCAATAAACAGACCTTGGTTTGCCTCCCCATATCTCCAAACACCCACTACAAACCCACTACAAACAGAATAACCAACACAAGCCTTCAGGCATAAGTATACAGGATTTTTAATAGGCATTTCCTACCATGATCATAATCAGTGGGCTACAAACACACAAAAATCTAGATGGGAGTTGAAAGCCACCTCAGGCACGACCTCAGACAACTATATTTGGATTCCAAAAGCCTGTGTGCCCAAAGGGATTAAAATACACTGCCCCCTTACTCAGCCTGGTCTGAGCCATCCCCATTTCAGAGGAACCACCCACACACCTTATGGGCTCATCTCTTTTTTGACACCACTGAACAAAGCACAAACCTTCTGTACCACATGAGAGAATCCCTCGTTTCCAGCTCAGCTTAATATTGGCATTCAATTTTATTCTGTGATTAAGACTTCTACTAATTTCAAGCACAGGTGATTTATGATTTGCCTGGTAACCTGCCTGCTTTTATAACATCTGTATCCAGTCTGTTACCAATTTGGCAGCACAAGAGCTAATTCAGATTATCTGCACAGACTGGACTCAAGAGCTGGTCGTTTTATTTTAACAGTCAAGCTCACTGATGCTTCATTGTGAAACTCAACATTAACTAGAAGGTAAAAATCAGACTTAACAGTCAAAAGGGCAGCTAAAATACAGATCTTCAAATTCTATTGAAGGCAACTTTCACCAAAACCAACAAAAATATCCAACAATAACAAAAAGCAACTCCATTCCCAAAAGTAGCCAAGATTAAAAAAAAAATAAAACAAAACAAAGGGGAATCAGATGCCAAACGCAGAAATTCATTGGGATATTTTAAAACTTTGTCTAAACATTTATTTAAAGATTCCTTTGCTTTCAGCTTTGCTGGATGATGACTGTTCCAAAAATCAGGGCTTGGTCCTGCAAGACTCTACACAGGCCAGTTCTGAGCCAGAAAGAGCGAAATTAATAAAGCCATGCTTTGAAAAAGTGCTTGACTCGAAGTCCCTGGGTCATCCCGCTGTGGTCATTCTCTGCTGCTTGGCTGAATCAGGGTTGGAGAGCTCAGCACTGCAGAGAATCCATCCCTATTAAGGTCCTTAAATACGAAATAAAAGATTTCTTTTCAGCAATTCCAAGGAGCCTCTCTGGTGCTATTCCTTAGGATGAAAACAATTATGCGGGCAATGAGAACTCTTCCTCCTCTTGCACTAAAGGCAGTGCCTGCTGGTCGTGCCACGAGGTCTCCTGGCAAACACACACACAGGGAATTCCCTGGAGAGCGGGGCTGATGGATGGGGATGTTTGTCCTGTCACAGGAAAGCCCACACAGGGACACCCTCCCCTGGCACCTGTGCCCAGGTCACTGCAAAAGGCAGATGAGGGACAGTCCCAAGCTTGAAGATTCATTCCTAAGTACCAAGAGCTGCAGCAAAGCATCTCGTGAAGCTCATGGCCAACGAGCCCTGTATCTTCCCAGAGCAATGAGAGGTGTGCAAACTCGGGGAGTAAATCCATGAGACATGAATATGAAAAACCAAAGAGCCTAAACTGTTAATGTCCATGAGAGACTTTGATGACTTCTCTGAATAATTTGGTGTTATTTTGCTGAAGGAAGACTCCCTGATATCCATGTCTTGCACGCTGCTGGAGACTATTGCTGTTCCAAGGCTTTATGGGAACACCATTTGTCCTGCAGTACAACAGGGCAGAAAAGCTGGAAGTTGAAGCTAAGGATTTCACTTATTCAAATAAACAGGAACACAAAGGAAAAGAGCTGTAGCTGAAGTTCTGCTTTTCCTCTATTCTGTTACCTCCATGAGATTCAGGTTTGCTCTTCTACAATATTTTTTAAAGATGATCAACACAGTTTTCTTTGGTGCACACAGCGTATTTCTCTTTTGCCCCAACCAAAGAAAGGATCTGCTTTACACTCTGAATAATTTTCAAGATGGTATCCCAGCAACAAGCATCCAGCAGTGTGTATGTAAAACTGGCTCTACTTAGACAAACAGCAGATAAAGGCTGCAGTTTCTTTCAAAGACCCAAATGATATTTAAATGTTCTTTTCAGTGACATGTAGTAAACGGAGGAAATAAATCAGCTGATTCAGAATGCAGCGCCTCTGAGATTTTTTCTGCACACCTTGACTTGTTTGCTATAAATTAAATGGAAATTAATCTTTAAAATTATTCTCTCCATGTTTCTAACCTCACAATATTACTTTAGATAAGGTTATTATGGTATTTTATACTACTTTGCTGACATTCCATGGAATTTTATGGAGTTGAGCTCCCAAACCTATGAAGGAAGGCCTCACTGTAAGGGGTGTCAGAGGTTTGGATAGTGAAGACTTTGCTCTTTTGTTCCTCTGCAGCTGCAAGAATGGGCTCTACTAATCCACTGAGGGAGCAAATGTTGAGGAAACGTCCCAGCACAGAGTTTTGTATAAGTCAAGGGATCAGGAGATGCAGGCTCTCCTCTGCTACTGAACGGTTTTGCCCCACCTCTTGCACCCCTGAACAAAGGAATTATCCTGCAAGGAGCTTCCCTGGCATTAAAACCCAGCTCGAGAAGGGAGGTGGGACCAGATGACTGTTCCAAAAATCAGGGCTTGGTCCTGCAAGACTCTACACAGGCAGCACTGTGGTCCCTTCTAGCATTAACTGGAATCACCTGCCCGAGCTCATTCCTTCTGACAGAAGCTGGAGCCATCCTGGAAATGCTCTGGGCTGAGGAGAGCTCCTGGATTAGCAGGATGCAATGGCTGCACCCCTGCAGTGTTACGGCTTCCACACCACAGCATTGCAGCATTTCCTGCATGCACCTTTTGGATAAGCCAGGGTGGGATTAGCCTGTCTCTTATCTCCAGATCACACCTGGGGCTAACACTGCTCTGAATCCATGCCTTGGAAATTGTGCAACAGTCACCTCTTCTTAAAATGCCCTCACAGGATTCCTCCAGGACAGGTCACACAAACTCTGCCCTTTCTTTGAATCCTTTCAGGCTTCTTCCAGGACCCTAAGCAACTCCAAATCGAAGGAACTCAGATGTGTATCAGGAACTTCTGTGTGGGAAAGCCAGAGCTGCTGCTGCAGATGCATCCAGCAGCAAAGCCAGCACAGCAGGACCAGCCTTGACCAAAGTGAGAAGAGAGGAAACAGCACCAAATGCAAGCAATGCAGATGGGAGAAACTGAGCTGCTTACCCTGGAGGAGGGAAGGTTGCAGGCCTCTAATGCAGTCTCTACCCGTTTTCTGTCGGAGGAGAACAAGCGGTATATGCTGCAAAACGAGGACAAAACAGAGGGATTTGGCTTAAAGACACACCTTGATGGCCCATTGGGCTCAAAGACTGAGTACCTCTTAGCAGACTATTACATCTCTAGCAGTCTATTTCCATCTGCTGGCTGCTCAGAGAGGAGTTTAACAGTGCACACAGTTTCAACTCTACCCCACACCAGCCCCTATCACAGTAGGCATTTATTTCAGCTATCACTGCTCTCTTCATTCTTCATTCATTCAGTGACATGCAACTTGAATCTATTTATCTTCACGTGCCCATAAAGAAACATAAAGGAATTTTTCTTTTTATTTTCACAAGTGGAATGAACCAGGGCAGAGAAGCTAAATGTCTGTGCCCAAAGGGCATTTGAACAGAGACATCCTGAGTGTCACTGGCCACTCTTCCCTGCAATACATGTTATTAAAATTATTCTTCCAGGCCCAGGAGCCCCATGCTCATCCCAAACACAGGGAGCACAGGGTGAGGGAAGGGGAGCAGCACTTACTTCTTCAGAGGAATGCGGCCCTCCGGAGTCACCTGCAGCTTGAGTTTTGTGTAGCTGCAGAGAGAAAAGCACCCTGCTTTATTTCTACAGCATTTTCAAGTAGCTTTCCACCAGCTTTCTACCTCTGGGCTAGTGCTCTGATCATGTGGCAAACTCCACTCAGCTCTTTCTCCCAGTGTGCAAACCTGTTGGGATATCAGTGCTGAGTAGAAACCTTCTCCTGTCTGTCCTGAGGTAACTGTAAGTGAGCTTTGCAGTAACATCATCTGGTAAAAAATGTGGTAACACTTAAATATTTAAAAGGATTTCTTTTTTTTTGTTAAAAAACTCAGCTATTTTTCAGTCTACCAAAAGAAGAAGAAACTGCATGGTTCTAATAAACTCTCCTTTACTTCCCAACAGAAAATGCCACTAGCAATCACTTCAAAGACAAAGTGCTTGCTAAAAGTAGCATAACTCAACATTCCCACCAGTCCTTGACTCCCCACATTCATCTTCTGGAAACTGAAGTCTTTTGTGCTGCTGTGTCATCAAACACATCTCCCAGCACTGAGGTACATTAAAACAAAAAAGTCACAGCAATTATTAAAAAAAATTAAGTTTATTTTATTTTTGCCATCCATTTTTTGAAAATGTTGATTATATTTTGGTCACATTTAGTGTTTTCCTCTACAGCCAAGGATGCTAGAAATAACAGAAGATGGGGAAAAGCTTCTCAAGCTGTTTATTATTGCACTTCCAATGCTCCGAGGAATTGAATGTCATAAAGAAAAAAAACCCACTTCATACTTCTCTAATGCATTTAGGTTTTCTATTTCAACAAAAAGGTCCTGACAGGACTCCAACCAACCCTTTGCTTAGTACACTAACTATAATGGGGAAATAATTTAATCTTCAAAGTCATAGATTTCTTAAGTGACTGATTTGGCATCTGTGCAGAGGGGCTGGGAAACCTTAGGGTTTCCAAGTGATTTATTAATTAGTGGAAAAAGACACAGGAATGCCATGCTTGCCTGGTAGTGAATCTACGCAGTGTGTCCAGTGACTTCATCTTTAATTAATATGGCTTGAGAAGCTGCCAAAGACCAGCTCCAGACAAGGCTGGCTCTGCTGCTCTGGGGGCTGACTCGTTTCTCCTCTGATTTGGGGAGGAAAAGGGTCATTAGGTACAGCCCCAACCCTCCCCACTACAGGGCTGTCAGCAGAGCCCACTGGGCACCAGGGATTTGAGGAGCAAGGAAAGTAGAACCAAATCACTCTGGAAACTCATCTGCAACCTACGGAGCTGCAGGAAGTCACCTGCTCAGGTGAGCACACTCCCAACATGCAGGGCCAGCAGGAAATGTGAAATGTTCCCAATCATCTGGGATTTTAGTTTGCCTGATACATCCCTGCTGCCCCAACACACCACGGTCAGACACAAAGCTGCAGTTCCAGCAGTATCCAGCCTTTGGAGCTGCCTCTGGAATTCCTGTGAGCTCCAGCTGCACCACAACACACGGGGTGAGGAGGGAACAAACACACAGCCACACCTGCACATCCCTGCTCCCCACAACTGTGGTTCTGTGGGATTGAAGTTAAGCACTTTGGAACACTCTAGCTAGGGTGCAGCTAATGAAAGCAGCCATTCACAGCCTCACAAAGTCCAGGAAAAAGGGAGGTTAATTAGTTTTTTGGAGAGAAGCAAGTTTTAAGAACCTAAGTTTAGTATTTAGCTGGGCTGAGCCCCTGCCTGTGAGCAGGAAAAAGTGTTTGGGGAGACACCAAACTCACAGGCTGGGGAAGGTGCATCCTGTCTTTTAGAAAAGCCAGTTCAACACCAACATTTTCTTTGCCACGCTGTTCTCAAAGCTCTGATTTACACAAAACTGCCTCAGCCTGTGCACTTTTCATCAGCTGAGAATTGCTACCCTCAGGTTTAGCTCTCTTCCCTTTTAGGTGTGTATTTGCCCCCAAATGTTCTCATGAACAGCTTTTCTGCTTCGTGGAAAACAACTCAGAATCTGCCCACTCTGCCAAGCAATCCAGAGGAAATGAACTCTCAGCTTCTCTCTGGATCACATGGAAACCAGAGAAATGGGACTGAGGGCAAAGGACTTCTGGCATTTCTCTTTTTTTTTTTTGTTATCAATAAAATACAAAAAGGAAAACAAACCAGAAGCAAGTCAGTCCAGAATATTCTTTCTTTTTAAATTGAGACTTTCAGCCTATAGCTGAAGCCACAACACTACAAGGGGCAGAGAGAATTGAATTCTGATTTTTTCTGCGACGATTTAATACTTTGCAAGGAGAACCCTAAAACAGATTTTTGTTTAGATGGCTCCTAGATAACAGGCTTTTTAGAACCAGAAGAGCCAGGAGCTGTGTTTACAGAAGTGACAAGTCACCAGAGCAGAAACAATAGATGACAAGGTGAGTAAGAACTAAAGGAGGAGAATGACGCAGAGAGAAGAGCAACACCCACGGCGTGACATGCGAGGCCACTTACGCTTTCTCCAGAAACGCGTCCCTTGACATGTTCTGTGCCAGCAGATTTGTTGCCAAGCTGAACACTTCATCTGACCACTCCTATGAAGAGAGAGAGGGAACACATGAGGCTCAGTTTAGATGTTTACTGACACAATGCAAAGTATCTCTTTAAAAATAGAAAAGAGCCTAATTAAAGCCTGAACTTGATTTTTCCAATTACAGTCTCCCTCCTCACCTGTGAGACCCGATTTTTTTTCAGGCTGCAAAAAAAATGAAGATTGTTACAAATGAAATTCCTGAGTCTATCCAAGATCTTACCAGCCAACATAAGAAACAAGGCTAAAAAAACCCCCAACCAGCAGAAATATACAGGAATACATTTAAATTACTCTGATACACAAGGAAGATGCAACTCCAAAGAGCTTTTCCCCTGATTGTACATCCTTACATTGTGGTCCTATCCCTCACTATTTTATTTCCCCCTCTTCCCAGCATAGGGAAGAAATGCCACAGAATCATGGAATGGTTTGGGTTGGAAGGGATGTCCAAGAGGATCCAGATCCAAGCCCCTGCCATGAGCAGGGACACCTTCCCCCACACCAGGTTGTTCCACATTGCTCAAGTGCCTCCCTTGCATCCCTGACTTTTCCTGAGCTCCCAGCATGGCTGATCCATGATTATAAACGAAGTTTAGACTCTCAGAGTTTGTCCGGCTCTCCTCCACTGCAGGAGGAGAGCATTTTTCCTTTCTAACTCGGTGCTTATCAACAATCTTTAACTGCAAACCTTTTTTTGGATTGGCTTCCTTTCATCACATTAAAAGAAAGGGAAGAAAACAAGCAATGCATTTGCAAACAACGTTATTTTTTGTATTTTAGTTGACAAAGCTTCCTGAGTTTTGTTCCAAACTAAAGTTATACTTCCTTTCATAACACTCCAAATCCGAAATTCCCACTGCCACACTCTTTGGGAAGTATCCCCTTCTCCTTGGCTTTTCTTTTTCTTGAGGAAACATTTAAAAAAATAAAAGGGAAAAAAAATAAGGAGGATTCCATTCTGACAAAAAAGGATAGGGATGGGAATTGTCATTGACTTCCAATGAAACAAATGTTGTTGCACCATATTGGAGTTCAGAGCTTGTTTTACCTAAAAAGCCTCACGTTTCCACATGACCAGGTGATTGATTTGAGAAGCTGAGGGGTTTTTCCGTCTCTTTTATGTGCTAGGGTTTGTTCCCTGACATTATCAGGCCTTGCTCCTGGAACTGGTCTCACTCTGCTGCTCCCAAGGAGGAATAGATAAGGCTGCCTGGATGCCCAGTGTTTTAGTGGCCTCTGATAATCCTGCAGCTCTCAGATCCTGAAGTCCAGCCCATTTATCACCTCACCCCCAAGCAGCTGAGATAACACCTCTCCTGTGGCTGGTGTTTCTGGAAGAGAAACCTTCTTCACTCAGTCACAGACTCGTTCTGAAGGCAAATCAGTGCTGCTCAGATAGTCCTCCCCTCCACCTTCTTGTGATCACTGCCACTTTTCTTCTTTAGTAGTTTTTCCTCCTTAGTTTGAAAAAATCAGGGGTGTGAGAAAGAAGAGGAGGAGGAGTTGGGTTCGTTAGCAACACAACTGCTTTGCAGTAACTCTTGGAACAGAGAGTGTATTAAGTGCAGCATCTGTTTTTCTTCTTGGCAACTCATTTTTCCAGGCTCAAAATAGGCTCATCTTGTAAACACTGCTTTGTTGAGGCACTAATAATAGCTACTCAAACTTCTCCCTGTGACACCAACGGCCACAGAGATTACCAGCGACACAAAATATTATTTAGAAATTGAAAATACGCTGGCTTTTACCGGATTTTGATAGACTGTTTTCATCTCGCTGCTTCTGCTGGCCTTAAAGCTGAAATATTTTGTATAAAACAGAAGTAGGGTGCTTCAAAATTCCCCCACACCCCCCGCTCTTCCTTTTCTTTGTCCGAATGCTTGTTGACAAGAATGTAAGGGGAACTCACTTATTATGTGCAGTCTTGTCATTTGTTCCATTTGGTTCCTTTGCTGGCTTTTCCTGGCTCTCCAAAGCAATCCCATTGCTCTTGCTAAATATTCTGAGGGCTGAGCCGTTTCTACCCAGGTCACAAGTGACACTTGCTCATTGTCTCTCCCATTTTAGGGTCCAGCCCCCCCAGAGCCAAGATCAGAAGATCTGCCAGGGGTCACATCATCTTTCCAAACCCTCGGCAGGAGGGGGAACAACAGCATGGAGAGGACAGAGCTGAAGAAACAAAGAGATGCTTGGGGCTGACTTTGATGGGCTCTCACCAAGCTGTGAGCCAGGATGAGCCTTGCTGCCTCAGCTACCTCCTGGCTCCATTTCCTGGGGCTGATGCAGGGCAGAGAGCAGAGCCCCCACTGCAACTCTTCATCAGCAATTCCAGCAGGAGGTGCTCGGGGAGAGCACTCCCAGGGCTGAAAGAGCCAGCAGTGGGAAGGTTACACAGCCCCTGGATGACAATGAGTGCTGCACAGATGTGACACCAGAGGGAAATACAAATCTGGGCTCTTTGTTGGCTGCAGCAGTGCCAGCAAACCCAGCACTGATCCGCTCTGGGAGCAGAAGGATCCGGCCTTCTGATTTCAACTCCAAGCAAGCCACATCCATCACAATAAGAGCTTCCTGAGCTTGCTCCCCTCTTGGCTCCACCCTGTCACACCAGTTCATTTTCCATCACTCCTGTGAGCTTTGCTGACAGATAATTCAGCTGTGGCAGGTAGCTCGTGAGCAGCAGCTCGTTTGGAAATGTGCTGTCCAGTGAAGGAAGCTCTCTCTTGCACTGCATGCATCAGGACATAAGACATTCAGTGCAGCAGAGGAAAAGAGACCTTTTCCATAAGAAAAGGCAGCACAGACCCTTGGAAACACTTCCTCCAAATCAGGACTGACTACGTGTGAAGGCAATGTTCATCGCACATTTCTTTTTGGTAGGAGGTTAACAAAGCAAACTGCTGAAATTCTACACTTTCTGAATTTTGTTTTTTAAAACCCCTATCAAATGGATGTGAATTTATGTGGTTTGCTTTAGCATTTTAGTCTACTGATCAAGCTCTTGCATACGCTGGGGAAGCCAGGAAAATTAAGATGTATGCTGAAAAGAACATTATAGCGTGACTTGAGAATCATCCTTGATGACATCATTTTACTTATGGAGGAATTCATCAGCTCTTAGTGATGCATTTTACCCAAAGCTCATCAAACCGAGGAGAAACAGATTCCCTTGGGCTCTGGACAGGGGCCTGCATGGCCAGCACTGGCAGTGCAGAACGAGGAGAGCTGGCAGGAGAGGAAAGAGATGGGAAAAACACAATATTCACTTCTGAATCTGCAGGATTTGGGCAGAGAATGAACAACTCCAGAGCAGACAGAGGTTGATGGGTTGGACTCCTTCATGTTGGAAATGGAGACAGAGACAAAGAGCATCTGCTCAGAACAGGGTTTGAGAATAAACCACTTCTGCTTTTCCAGCACTCTGGGGGTGCTCACAAATAAATCCTACCCCAGACAGGCATTCTCAAATGGAAACAAGGGAGTGCCCTCTGGCTTCTCTTGCTGCTTCTCCTCCCCATCAGGACACACCTTCCTGCCTGCCCAATGAATTTCCAGCTGCTTTCTTTGAACAGACCAGGTGCCCTTCAGCTCATCACTGATGTGCTGTAAACACCAGTTGCTTTCTCCTGGAGGAATGAACATAAATCAGCACACTGACATTTCTATTTAATGCACCTGAGGCAAGCTGAGTAACCCAAGACTTGCATTTTCCTAATTCTCCCATAAGTTGGCCAGTGGATGTGACAAGCAGAGTTTGCAGCAGAAAAGGCAGCCCTATGCAAAGGGAAAACCCCCTAAATTTGAATAATTTTAATTGCCTCATTAAGATCATTACAGTTTACTTTGCCTTTCTCCTTAAGGGAGGTCTGGTCATCCCTTGCCACATAACTTGCAAAATGAGGAGTTAACCAAAAAATATTCATGCACTGGAAAGGTGGGTGAGATTTCTACTGGCACTTGCTTTCCCTGGAACATCAGAAGGGTCAGAATTTGCAAGTGTGGCACTGAAAACGTGTTGTACTGACATTCCACCCCAGAGCTCCCCAAGGAGATGATTTGTGCCTGATGTGTTTATTTATTGCAACTTCTCTGCTTGGGGCTCAGAGACGATAAAGACCAGATTCTGTGTTCAGAACAAAGTTGGAAAACAGGTTAAAAAGGGAGGAAATTTTAGCTGCATTCAACAGTGATCAAAACAGTTTGGATTCAAGCAATCAGGATATTTAACATGACCTCAAAGCAAGCACAGCTAATCTGCAATGCCTTAAAAATTGCATCCCCAGGCCATAGTGCCCAACTGGTCAAACATTCATTTCTTTGCTCTATTGCATTTACAAATAAAAAGGAAGACTCAGATTCTTAGTTATTTGGATGCTTGGAGTTACTCAAGATTTAGAGCAGCCAAGCTTTTACAAAACATTATTTTATCCACTATACTTTAAGATTCCATTATCCAACAGAAAACAGCCCTAAAATACCCATTTCTGTGCTGTTTCAGCAAATAGATTATGGCTCACTGATTGCTGGTTAGACAGGAGAGTGCAAAAGAAGGACATAAGCTTCTGATTGGGGTGATTTTCCCTGCTCCTTGATAAGGGACAATTTCTACTGGTAAAGCTTTAGCATACCTTCCATTTTCCATCATAAACAGAGCTCCGTTTTTTCCTGAGGAGTTATTCCAATTGCTTTCATTTCTGCAGTGATAAGATTTCTCACCCTGTAGAGCTATGAATTCTCAAGTTTGAGGACAGCACTTCCCTCTCAGCTGTTCATGGACCACCACAAACTCTTTTTGTTTCTATTCTTCCATGTCAAAGAGAAATTGGAAATCATGTTTTTGCCAACTGGCTGAAGAAGATTAGCAGAAATAGAAATTTGGCAAGCAAAAATGCCTCTCCCAGCTGAAGGCTTTCATCTTCTGACCTTTTTGCACCTGGTCTAACAATCCTTGTTGCCTGTGAGGTGACACAATAACTCCTTGCTGTTGTTAAATCACAGCAGGCTGCAGAGAACCTCTATTTAGCCCAATCCAGTGAACTCCAGGATGTAAAAATGCTCGTAGGAAAGTGTTCTGTGCATGGATGTCTGGAGGCTGGGATCAGAGCATACCCACTGGAGTGGAAGTGGAAAGAGGAGAAGCTTTGGAATGTCTGTTTGAAACAGATAAAGCAAAAGCTGCCAGTTCATTAAACAGAACTGAATTGTAGAGAAATTGGAAAAAAAGAAGAGAAAACCCAAACCTAAAACATGTACTAATATCAGCTGTAGTGGCACACACACTGTTTTATGTTGTGAGTTGGACAGAGGGAACTGATGGACCTGCATGGAAAAGAACATTTATAACACACTGCACAATTCTTCTCAAGGGTGCTCAGCAGGCAAAATGTGATGCTACTGCTGAAATACATTGCTGAGTGTTTGGGGAGCCACAGTGAAACATCTCATACCTGAGTTAAAATCTGTGCACAGCACTATTTGCACTGTGATTATTTGGGCTTTACAAGCAGCCTTCTGAACAGGAGCACACTTATCAGGGGCACAAATCCTGCTAAATAAACTCCTCGAAAATAAAACAAAACAAAGATGGCACATTTTCTTCTTGGGAGCTGAGCGGCACAGCTCCAGAATTTCATAGCAATTCCCACTTTTAGCTCATTTATCCAAATCTCAAAACACTCCTTCCAAAAGCTGAATTTGCTGTGAGAGATGAAGTGTTACCTTTGCTATATCATCCTGGAAAGCCACCAGGTTCAAGTAGGATATATTGACCAGGTCTGGGCCATACACAACAGTTATCATCCGATTTTCCAGCCGACCTCCCGCGTTGCCAACATCCAGCAGCTCGCGCAGCTTCGGATCCTGCAGGTGAAACAAGGATGAAATAATTCAAAACCTTTTGCAAATAGGTTGAACTAAAAGAGGTGCAAAAAATTGCAAATACCTCAATTTTGAAAACTTGTGTTATTTTGAAAATTTTAGACATGTCGGCGCTAGGTTCTGATCCAGTTAATGGCTCATTAAAATATTTAAAGTTATTAAACCAGGATAAAAAGGAAATCACTGCTGTAAATCCTTCAAAGCCTTTGAGCTCTGTGTTGGTGCTGTACAGATTCAGAGCTGTCCAGCTGATGGCTGCACATTCCTATTTTCAGTTATTTTGCCTCAGAAGTTAAGCAAACACAAACAGTGTTGCCTGTTGGAAAAATACAATCTGTCCAAAGGCTACTGGCCTCAGCAGAGAGATTGCCTGCGATTTTAATGGATTTTAGATAGAACTGAAAAGGACAACTTAGTTTTTCCTAAGGAATTCAGAAGACTTCTGGAACGAACTGCTTTAAACACTATGAAATGAATAACAGCATTTTAGCATTGCCCTCCTCATTCCTCTTCATGTTCAAAAGGTCATGTATTATTTAATTATTAGTTATATTTTAGCCATTTCCCCCCAGTTTACACCCAATACAGAATCAGACGCTGGAAAAGACCTTTCAGAGAATCGAGTCCAGCTGTTCATTTCCCCAGCACTGCCAAAGCCACCACTAAGCCATGTCCCCAAATGCCACATCTCCAGGTCTGTTAAACCTCTCCAGGGATGGTGACTCAAACCCTTCAGTGGGCACTTTGTTCTAGCCACGCCAGAGGAGTGACTACCAAACAATTCTGTGAAGGAAAGGTACATTCCATGATTTTTAGCACCTATTAATAGCCTGAAACTCAGCTTTATTGGCAATCTAAGTGGGTGAGTAAAAACCTTCAGGTTGTTTGGTGACTCCTTGTTTCTATCAGGCTGCACCATTTCCAAGAAATGCACTTGGTGTGTTTTAAATGAAGAAAACAGGGCCTTGGCCTCACAGGGGAGTTTTCACAGACAGATGAAAAGCTGTCCTGCAGGACTGGATTCAGGCCTTTGGAAAGCTCAGGTTTCCTAGAAGGCAAGACTTTTCAGTCTCACACAAAAACTAAAAAATTAACAGCAAATAGAATCCCTGGGGGGTGACAGGGTCTGTGGAGAGATCAAGTTCTTTCAAAACTGATACAATAAATCTACTGCAGTTTCAATTTCACTCTCCCACGAACCTTCTCCCTCCACTGTCTGCGTATGTTCAGTGTGCGGTATTCTTAATAGTTCATAACTTTTTGAGTAAGTGCCTAAATTTCCACCAACTGATACCAATTACATTTAAATATAACAAGGTTAAGAGGATAAAAAGGGCCATTTTTCATGGATCTTGCAGGAAATCCTGTACCAAGAAGACATGAATCTAATGGGCATCTCCTGACTGGTATGGTATCTTTTTGGAGGCAATGGAGTTGTGCGTATTCACCAAATTTCACCAGGTTTAGGAAAGCATTTTTGGAGCATGAGGTAGAAACTGGAAAGAAAGTACAAGGCTGTCTATCATAAATGCTGAGCTTCTTTAAATGCTGGGTATGACGGCAAGTGTTGCAGGAGAAGAGACAGAATAATCCTATTTAAGGGCTCCGTAAATTGAGAATATCATTGTGCTCCGAGACAAAGATGGTTTCGTGGGTAAACAAGTTAATCACAGGCTTTCACAGGAGAGAAAAAACACAGGAGAGGGATACAAAAATAGCAGTTGTTTCAGAGATGCGGATTCAAAGGAGAAACACAAAGAAATGGTGTCATTTAGATCTGGGAGAAGAGCTAGAGAAATGCCCTGCAGTTGCTAAGTCATTCATGGTGCATTATTGGATGGATTCTTTCTTTTATTTACAGGCTGGATATTTCAAAGCTGTGATTTACATCTCTGGGAGATGAGAATCCATCTCCTTTTTACCCTGTCCCGTTGCAACCCTAAATCAGACAGATAAATGCCTCTGCTCAAGGGCCTGTCTGGGACCAGCTCCATTCTCTGCGGGCTCCTGCAGGATGGGATTGTCTCTCTGCTCTCACTCCCTTCCACAGCATTTTCATTCCTCCCTCCCTGGCTCAGCCCCCTGCTCACAGGTTCACTCTGGATGATGAACTGTCACAGCAACAAAAGGAGAGGGAAGATAACCTTTCTCTTTTGTATTTACACTGGGCCAAGGGATGTCTCAGTGATGAATCACACACCAGTTCCACTAAGGGACGCATTAGCCACGCACGGTGGAATAAAAAAAGAAACAGATTTGAAATGAGAAGGTTTTTCCAAGCAAATTCATCAAAAAGAGAAGTTATCTGGCATTGGCTCCATTTTTAGAAGTGCAAAGTAAGTGGCAAATCGAGCAATGTGAGTGGGAATTTGGTTTTCCAAATCAAGGATTTTTTCTGACAGGTTTTTCAGGCCAGCAATTGGACAGACCATCCTCTTTGGGTTGCTGTGTTTGATTGGCTAAAATGTTGAATTTCTCTGTTCTGCTTCAGGCTTGTCTAGCAAAGTTTGAAGCACACAGCCCATCAGAGCAGTTCACTGTCCAGCCACCATCCAGCAGCTGCTAATAAAGGGAATACACCACGTGTCCTGGGAGGTCTCAGTGCAACCTCTGTGCTTCACAGGCTCAAAATGCGTATTTTTTTATAGCTGGTCCTGAATATTTTTAAAATTTTTTTTATTTTTAAGTTCAGTGCAAGAGAATAATTTTGATGCTAAAATGATCCACACCCTTACTGACTTCTGCCAGGGGTGACAGATGCACTTGTCAGGGACAACCTTGCCTTTAGCTGATGATGGAGGCCAGAATTAGTGCTTGGATCTGAAGTTCTCAGATACCCAAGCCTTCCAAAGCTCCCACATTCCTCATGAACAACTCTGCTCCCTTGTTGCCACCCTTTGCTGCAAACACTGCTAAGGAGATGAGCAAAACATCCTCTATCAACATCTTGCAGACAATCAGTGCTCTATGAATCAATGCCTTTCTGAAAATGTCAGCAGGTTTTCCTGTGGAGATGGGAGGAAAAAGTCCAAACCAAGCAGCAAGACCAAATTTAGCTTCTTTTCTGTCAACTGGATAGTTTAGATTTTGATAACTCCATTTTAGGGAATGCCACTGAAAAGCCTGCAGCTCTTTGGGGCCGTGTTTCATACACTGGCTCACGAGTGGACAGATTGGGTTTTGGGATGAGCACTTTGCTAGACTGGGCCTTATCAGGAACACATTGAGCTCTCTGACAGACACTCAGAGAATTACACCTATTATCTCTTGATTAAAGTAATTTTTGGAACACCTGAGCTACAGAAGTGTGGGAACACGCCCATGGGATGGCAAATAAACAGCAGCCATTGGCAATACCCAAATAACTCATCAAAGCTCCCTCTGTAGCTCAATATTTGAAGTATTTGGTATTTCCTTTTGCTTCTTGCCCAGGAATCAGCTTGGTTTTTCCCTTGCACTGGAGTCTGGTAGGAGCTTCAGCTCAAGGACTGAAGGTGCCTGAAGTCTGCCCCAGAAACAGGTCAGGAAAATCAGGGTTTGGATGGGGCAGTGCTTAAATTCCCAGAGGGAGATGGAATTTGTGAGTGGGAAAATACGGAGGAGGATAAGGATGGTGTTGGCAGCACCAAGAGCTTTAGAATCCATCAAAAATCAAATCAGTCATGTCAAAGTGAGGTTAGGGATGGTCAGAGGATTCTCTCTGCTTATTTAGGAAAAAACCTTCCCTATTTGATTGTGCTGCCTTGAGAAACTTATCAAAGGAAATATGCCTGAAATCAATGGGAAATAAAGAGAGAATGGAGAGAAAAGAAACCCAACAGAAACATAAAAAATAAATAAAATAAATAAAAGCTTATGGAATTCTTACAGTTTTCAAGAACAAGTGCAAAATAAAGACTTTGTGTTAGAAATCCTGTAGACAGGTGGATAAAAACAGATTTCAGTCAAGATTTCCAAAACTTTCTCCTGCTGTATTTCCTTCTCATAAGAATAACACAAACTTAGACAGGTACCTCAGCCACATTACAATCCCTGCTTTCCACTGTGATTGGTGTTATCAAAATGTAGCTCTTAACCCTGAAATCCCAATTAGTGTGTGCTCTGCACAGCACAGCAAATGCCGTAACATCTTTTATTAGTATCACCAGCTCTTTAAACTTGATTTTTTTTCCTGAGAACCTGCAGCACCCCATCTGCCTGTGGAAAAGTTGTGATTTTCCTGGGGTTTGATAGTTGCAGATAATTTAATGGCCCAAACAGCTGATTATCAAGAGAATCAGAACTTCTTGGGTTGTTGGAACAGGTGTGCAACTAAATATTGGGAATTTTTGGTGAAGACATTAATTTACCATGCAAAGAACTCTCAAAGCTATTTCACAGAGCTCTAAGGGTATTTCAGAATTCCCTACACCTAGTCTATATTACTACCTGTAACCATCATGATCCCAAATCATTGTATTTATGCCCTGATAACTTCAGGAGAGATTTGAAACAAAAATGGCACAGACTTTCATCTTAGCTTTCTGTTCATCAAAGGGAGATTTCCAAGCATCCCAACGTGCATTTATATTTTTCTAGCTCTTTATGTATCCCAGAAGAGGGGATATAGAGGAGGGAAGAAGCATAATTAGCTAGCTACATGTGCAAAGAGTTTTCCAGGAAACACTCGAGTTTGAGGCTTAAATTAAACAAAGAACCTCGCTAAATTAGGACTTTATATTGCGACTCCATTGAAGGCAAAACACCCACAGATTTTCTACAAACAGAACAAAGTCTTGTCTTCAAGAATTCCAGGATTTTGCACCTGAAAGTGTGAGCTGTGGTACCTGAAGCACACAGCTCTGGCCTGCCACACTTCTTGGGTCCATGGTGATGCCTAAGAGTTGCTTCTCATCTTTGTGCCTGCACCAGCCTGACCCTCAGAAACAAAACATCCTTTTTAGCCACTGAAATTCGCTGCTAACAATCCCCACACAGATCTCACAGCTGGTTCAAACAGTCTTTGTGCCACACACCACTGAGAGCTTCCCATCAACTGCACTGACAGACTCATCCTTCAGAGAAATCTTTCTTCTCTCCGTCCTTTGGTGAGACCAAAGTCAACACTCTCCCGTTTATCTTTCAGCAGTCCCTCTCATTGATTAAGGACAATGACCATACATGGGAGTCATACACAACTCAGTGACAGGATTTTGTCTGTCTGTCTTCATGACAGTCATGTGAAATGAATATACTCCAATTACTAGGTTAAAGATATTCAAAACAGTATTCGCCAAACTCTCTTTCATTAAACAGAATACACGGAAAGTTTGATAGCTAAATGGATTTATTTATATCAAGTTATCCTTACCAAAACCACTGTCATTAAACCAGAAATCTATTCAGCCTAATAAACATTGCAGTATGGTTTTAATAATGTCTTCACACATTTCACAAAGGAGTCTCAGATCAACGTATAACCAAAATATTTGCAAAGACATTTCTCCTCCTTTCTAAGGTTTCAGAATGGATTCCAAATTTGGCATGATATCACCATAGCTACCTAAGCACAGAAATAGAGCCAGGATCTTGTTTAAACACCCAAGTCATCCAGACATCATTCCTGTGCAAACCAAGTCCATGTGCCCAAAACAGGAGGAAGTTTCTTCAAAAAATAATCTCCGTCATCTAAACTGGGCTCAATTTGACCATCTGCTCAGTTAATAGGGAGGAATATTCTGCCATACAACACAGCATGAGGTAAAAGCACTCAGAAATGCTTCAGTCAGACCCTGGGGAAGGAGATCCATGGATTCCTACAGCTCTGGTATGTGCAGCAATCCCAAATACCTCATTCACAAATAAAACCCAAGGGCTGTTCTTCCCACAGATACCAGGCAGGACAGGATGCCATCAATCACACCTCAAACAGTCCATGCTGATTAACCTTCTCTGTGATACACTCAGTCCAGAACACGGTTGTTTTTCCTAAAATAGCTTAATTCAATTCCATGCTTGAAGTAACAACATCAATACATCCAGTTTAGGTTATGAAGAAGAGTGGAGATACTCCTTTTTCTGTGATGTACAGCTTTCGAGGAAGAGAGAATATGTGCCAGCTTATCACGTATTTTTCTCTGGCAAAGGAATAAGATGGAAGCAAATCTACTCTTGTACAAATGAACTTTGGAAAAGAGAGGACTGTGTCAACAGGCATTTCCAAACGGAATGCTAACTGTGAGCTCTGAAAATGCAGGGTGAATTCATGCTGACTTTCTACAGTACACACATTGCAAGACACGGGTTATTTCAAAGCATAAAATGGGATTAATCAGTATTTTTACAACACTTAGGGACATCCCCCCCTAAAAAAACCCTCCAATACTATGTAGCCCCCTCATGAGGAGGACAGAATGCATCCTTTGGAAGCTCACAGAGCACTCCAAGCTGGAGTGTGCTGGACAGCCAGGCTGACAGGTCTCTTTGCAATTTTCGGTGCCACCACGATTTCTGTACCAGATGCGCTGCAAAAGCTCCCTGGAGACAACACTATAAATCCACCGATGGTCACTCAGTGTCAGTTTTGGTGAAGATACTACTCAGGGTACAAAATCAGATGATATCTATGACATACACAGTGATAGAGGATTTTATCTGAAATACAAAGTTAAAGAATTGTATGTGCTGGAGAAAAGCCCAGGGAGAAAACCAGGGCCACCTCATTCCTCTTTTTCTGACCCTTCTCATAGTTCAAGTGATCCAAATCCAGCTTCCCTGGGTCTCTCATGGTCTCATGACAGAACATTAAGCAAATATTCAGCCTGGATTTTTGTTAGTTTTCCATCTTAATGTTCGTATTTCTCAGGATGTTTTTTCTAGGTTCATGGTATTTGAGTTTTAAATTGCTTGCAAGACTGTGTGTTCTAACAAAAAACAAGCGAAAGTATAAACTGTCTAAGTAAAATCAGACCAAATGGGGTGTTTTTCAGTGCTTTTGGATGTGGTTGTGATTAACATGAAAAAACTTTCCATCTCACAGTGTAAACCTTAATTTACATGACCACTCTAAAAAGCTGAAATATCAAGCAGCTACAACCATTCATAACCTTCCTTGAGGTGTTTTCTAACTCACGAACATTTTTTACCAATTTTTATCAGCTGCAGATGGCTCATTATTGTAAAGATGACCTTTAAACACTCACACTTCCCTTCCCTGTTTTTCCTTCCTCGAAATTCCATGAGATTTTCTTCAATTTCATTTTAAAGGAAGCAATGAACAGATAGCAGTGAACAGAAACTTGTCTCATTTTCATGTCACTTTTATGAACTCATTTTCTTTGGTCTATACGAGACTATTGAAAAACCTATAAAAAGTCTTCAAATGAAATGATTTCTACAGTAACTTGCACAGTACCTCAGGGCAGGAATAGCTGGGAGAGCAGCTTAATTTTCACTTCTCTATAAATCTCCCATGCATTGTTCTTCCAATTCGGAATTGCTGTGTGGAGTTATTTTAATAGGGTTACTTCAGAGGTTAAGGAACAATCAGCTCTTCATTTATCTGGCATTTGTAAAAATTCTGAGATGCTTGAAATGAACTGAGTTATTGTGGGAGTCCCATCACGCTGCTCTGGAGTGCTCCACGAGGGCTGAGGGACAATCACTGCATTTTAATATTTTAATGCAGGGTTTTGTTTTTAGCTGCTGGGAATGTGTTCATGCAGACGGTCTGAAACGCTGCCTGCACCGACTGCCCACCCCACACAAACACAGCAGATGAAACACAGAGAATTGAAAACATCTGACTAACGAGCTGCTTCTTATTGCAACATTTCAGACACGCTCAAAAAAAACAAAGAAAAAACAAGAGAAGAGCCTGTTTGCCATGCCAGCAATATTTTGTTCTCTCCTACCTGTTGAGAGACACATTTTGGTGGCGTTTTTTTCAATTACAAAGTCACGTGGGGTGCTTAATGCTAAAGGTTTCAATTTACCTGATTTTAATTATTGCAAACACTCACTGCTCCCATTACATTTAAGTATTTAATTCTAGGAAACTCATTTGCAGCGTAGGAAAGAAAAATAAACCATTTCAGTGATGATGTAACAGGAGGCAGAATTGTTTCCTTCTTGGCCTGCAGCAAATACTCAGCTCCTGCAAATCAATGAGCTCAGAACAGGCTCTTAATGGCACATCTAAGTAATTAGTGATGGCTAATGACAAGTTACGCACTGTCACCTGGCACAGAACTTTCACTGCACCTTAATCCATACAACTCAGAAGCAGAAATACATGTAGACACTTGATACCTGCAACTTGGTGCCAGCACACATGAAGTTATTCCCTGATGGAGCTGTCCTGGATCCTGGTGACAACCCACCTTGATGGGTATTGGAGCCAAGGTGCCACAAAGCCAAGGGACTTGACTCTGAAACTTCATAAAATCAGCTAAAAACCATGTGGCAAAATCATATGGCACACGCCACTGCCTTGAGGGCAAAGTTGATAGAGAAAAAGTAACATAGAATAAAAAAATAAATTAAGATTCCTTTTTAAGGCTTGGTCGGTTTCAATTTCCTCCAGAGAGAACAATTTTTTCTAAGTACATTTTAACTTTTAAAGTAAGTATCTAGCAGAAAAAGAAACCTAACTAGAAATAGGTTCCTGGTTTAGAAGACAACATGACTACTGACGAAAAAAAAAAGTAATATCTACAAGGAGGATGAGTAAGAACCACAAATATGTTTTTCTGGCTGAGGAGAGAGAGACAACAGTGAATAAATGCAGAAACTGGATTTGGGTGGTTTAATGACAGATTAATTTCACCACCTGTGAGAGTACAGGAAACACGTTCCGTCACTGCTAGGAAAAGGCCATACAAACACTGATGTCTCTGGCAAGCAGCAGCACAGAGGAATTCTTCAAGGGATGTCATGGACATTATTTTAAGCCCTTGGTTTTGTACTCCACAGTTTTAAGAATTGATTGGGGAAGGGAATATTAAAAGAGTGGCTGGATCAATTTTAAACCTGGCTGAAGAAGACAACACATTGACTTGCAGAACAGTGCTGATACCCAGATGTGGAAGAGGAAAAACCAGTGCAGGCAGAAAGTGATGGAAATGATCCCAAAAAATCCAGATTCCAACCTTGGAGTCAGCAGCTTTGGGCATCTGAATTATTCCCATGTGTCCTAGAACCAAAATTCACTCATCAATACAGGTTTCTGCCTATACATCTGCATAGACAGAGCATAAAGACAAATGCACCAAACTTGGTCCCTCAGACTTCTCCATTTCTATCAGTTTCCTCATGGTTCACAGGGAAAGCAGCAGCAGCTGCTGCTCTTTAACAAGCAGCCATTTCTCAGTGAACACCTCTGCATCCCTGATATCCATCAGTGGCACTTCTCCACCGTGGAAATAATTGAACTTTGGGAAAGTGCAAGGAGCCAAAGGATATTTTTCACCCCAATACCTCACATGAACCTTGACTAAGTACTGACACCAGAGGATGCACTGAAATCAAGAGATAAA
Source organism: Petroica traversi (assembly GCA_025920805.1). Taxonomy (NCBI): domain Eukaryota; kingdom Metazoa; phylum Chordata; class Aves; order Passeriformes; family Petroicidae; genus Petroica; species Petroica traversi. The sequence continues at coordinate 2,895,010 of JAHLSL010000010.1, forward strand.
GGGAGTTCTGCACTCATGCACAAACTAACAACTCTCCTCAATTCAAGGGGTTAACCTGCACTTACAGGAGCTGAGAAAGGGTCAAAATTAGCAGAGAAAGTTTGACAGTGATTAATTGTTTTTAAAGCTCTTTGTACAAATCACAGCAGCTCGCAAAGAATTCAATTTCTTACATTCAGAAGGTAGATCAGCACTTCTCCTCCTAATTTCACTTGCTAAGTGCCAGACAGACTGCCAGTTATCCAAGAATTTCATGAACTAAATCCAGCCATTTAGGGCTGTTTCATCTAGATAAGAAGCTTTCTAACTTGAAGGATAAACCAGCCTTAAAGGCAATGGCAAATAAAGCCCACTTTGATGTGTACAAACTACCCAAGCAGTTAATTATAAAAATCAAATTCTAGCTGGGGGAAGTTAGGTAAATAAGTTTGGCAGACCAGAAAGGAGTAGAGGAGGCTGAAAAAGTCCTGTACAATCTCCAGGCCACGCTTTGTGCTCCCCCTTTGCTGTACTTCCCAAGGATCCCCAGTGGAGCACTTGACTGAGCAAAGCCATGAACTCCAGGGTTTGACCAAAATATTTCTGAAAGGTTACGAAGTCCAATGTTTTTGGAAAAGGGAATTAAAAATATTTTGTGCACATGAGATTATGGTACTGAGGGTACACTTCCTCCAGCTGGACCCTTTCCAATAGATTCTTGGGAAAACAAATAGTTATAATGGACCCAATTTGGAAAGGAATATTCTGCAAATATGAGAATATTCTAAATGTCACTTCCACAAAACAACCTCATTTCACACTGGGTTTTAAATAAAGATGCTGTTATCAAGTTCTTTTTTTTCCCCATCCTTTAACAGGAAATAAGGAGACAAACAAAACCTGGACAACATCTCCTGTGATTAGAGAGGTGAAAAATCCTGAATTTCCTCTGTAATCTGAGTTCTCTTTTGCATCTCTAAAATCTACTGCATTTCATTTTTCTTACATTGTGATCAATTGCTCTTGCCTCACTGAGAGTGTTAACACAGCAGAAATCTTTTTTCCCCCCTTTGAATGATTTTTAGAAGGAAGAATAAATGTATGCTTCATACTTACACATCTGAATAAGCTCTGAAGTGATGAAACACAAAACCTCACTGCATTCACATGAGCAGAGTTAAGACTTTCCCTCCCTTGCCCGATTGTGTTGCTGAGATGCTGCTTTGAAAAGCCACCAGAACCATCCCCAGCTGCAGCAGGAGGAGACCTTGCAGCAGAGAATGGCACAGCCCTTCACCCATTTATTCCTCCTGGGATTTCAAAGCATTGAGATGCACCTGGGCAATAATTCTGCCAGTGTGCCAGTGCTTCCCACTGCCCACTGCAGGGACTCCCTCATCCTGCAAGGCATCTGGGAATGCTGCAGAGCCAAGCTGGGAGCTGTCATGCCATGTTCACCTCTCTATACATTTACTTCTTTATTCCCTCCAGAGCAGCCTCTCTTACCAGCACGGTAAGAGTGTGGCTGTAGAATTTTCCCCTCTAGATTTCAATATCCAACTTCTCCCAAGGCAACTCTCTTAGGTTACAATGTAAGATGCAACAAAAGTATTCTGTTACCATCTGTTAAAATGAAGTGGGGAGGTGTTCTTTAGCTCTTCCATGACCCATCCCTCATAACTCCAGGGAGTTAAATCTTGCACATTTGGGCTGTTCTGGTGCATTTCTGCATTGTGCAGAAATGGATCCTCAGAGCAGAGGTGCTGCACTGCCTCTTCTGCCTTTGCCTAGGGATATTCAATATTACCCTGGTGTTTTACAGCAAGCAAGGAATGGCCTGATACACACACACACACACACACACACACACACACACATATATATAATGTTTGGTTTTTTGTAGCTACTAAATGTCTATGGAGGCTTTCTGCAATTCTCTGTTTTATCCAACTTTTCTTATTATAGAAAGCTGAATCCCAACAGAGCTCTGAAGCAATCTTCCCCAGGCTGTGAAACGGGACCTTTCCAGCAAAGCTGCCAGTGCTGACATGACCCCCAACCCTGCAAACCAGGTGAGTTCACCCATGGACCAATAAAGGCCCTACAGATAAAAGCCTTGTGTGTAATGGGTTGGCACTATAAATAGAACAGATCAATAGTGCCTGGAGTCAGCCTGAATGCTTAAATTAATGATTCCCAAAATAGCAGCAGGACCAGGCCACGTGGCACACGCTGGCACCTACCTGAGACCACAGAGTGTGAGAAGCACAGGGGCAAAATCTTCTAAGGACCTTCTTTCCTCTTTTCCATATTTTCCATACCATTTAGACACTTAAACAGGTTAGGATTTCTTTTATTTGCTCAGTGGACTTATTTGAAAACAACCATGTCTATGGCAACCTGTAATCCTTTCAGACTAACGGACATTTTTTACATATATACATTAAAAATATGATTATTTTATATTTCTGGAACATAACTTATATTAGCACCATCATCTGGATTACTCCTTATTCATGGTGGTGGTTGCCCCCTTCTGTGACTGTGCAAGAACAATTGACAATAGGGAATAAATTCTCAGTAAACTTTTTAAATGGCTGCTTTGATTTTGGTTTTCATCCCAACTCATAACTAAGCTCCAGGAGAAAGGAACAACAGGATGTTGTGAAAGAGGGATAAATGTAACATTGGGAAATGCACATTTTGGGCAGGAATAAAAGCACAGCCTTACACCTTCCCCTGGAAAAACAACCTGTGCCAATAAAACAAATGGTGAATGGAAGTGTGCTTGAGCAGCCTTCTGGGCAGCAGTCCCAGCAGAAATTTATTTCTGGCTTATCAAGTTTCTAATCAGTTTTTTAAACCAGGCTGCTGAATAGGTGTAAACCTCCTGAGTGGAAGGAAATTCACTATGGAGACAGAAACTTCCAGGCTGCAGTGGGTATCATGTACCCAGAAATCTGGCCTCTGAGACCCTGCACTGCTTCTCTAATGAGATACTACAGGAGCTTGTCCACAACCAGAGCTGTACTCATGATTCAAATGGATTTAAGAAAGATTTAAAGGCCAAACTAAACAAAATAAAAGACACCCCATAAACAAACATACAACACACAAAAGAACCTCTCAAACCAAACAATCAAAAGACCCCCCCACCTACCACTGCTGGGATTTTCAGCGTTAGTAAAAAGGAAAGGAAAAAATTTAAATTATAGGATATTAGGACAATTGACACAAAAAAATATGCTACTACTCTCAAATAATTTTGAGAGCTGGAACCTTTATCAAACACACCTTAATGTGTTTAAGCATTTAGCACCACCAGAGGGGTTTTAGCCAAATCTGACACAGCTTTCCCCTGCCAGCTCTAAATGAAATGAAATTTCCATGTATCGGGTGAGTTCTTGACTCAGTGCCTGATCTTTTCTCCTGCCATTTGAAGATTTGTTGCTTCTTCCATGTGTAAAACACATATGCTGATACCCAAATCTTCTGTCCCAGGTGCTGTGATCTGTAAACCTGGAAAGTGCCATCCAAGGTCTGGATTTGTTTGACACCTTCCAAGGAAAAGCTCCACTCCTCTTGGCAGATCTAATTCTAATAATATCCTCCTCCATCTTCCTGCCAGTGCCTCTTGTAAATGCTGTTTTTATTTCTTTATGTTTTGTTCTTCAGATCTCACTCAGCCTCTCTGATGGTTGGGGTGACAAATCCACCTACATTATTTTTCTAAAAAGTCAAAGAAAATCATGGCTCGATTCTTATTGTTGGTCTAAGACTGTGAGGGGAGCCCTCCCATAACCCACACGGCATGGAATTCCAGATTACTGGAGTTATTCCCAGTTATTTAGTGTGGTCTGATAACACCTGAATGACCTCCATTCCCCAGACACCCCGTTGGCTTTGGATCAGATCAGTCCCTGGTGGTGCCACTCATAGAGATTGTGAACCTTCCTTCAGAAACCTGGAGTGTTAACTGCAAGTCTGTGCTTCAGTGAAAGGAATCAATTACATGGGTAGGGAAAGCAGAGAAAATTTAAAAATGTGGGGTTTTAGTGTGCTCAGTACAGCCTCTGCCTTTAGGATGAGCGAGCTGCTCCAGAAGGATGTCCTGCATGAATTGGGAAGAGAAGCTGAATGGAGCTCAGCTCTGTGATGAGCAGAGCTGAAATCTCACACCTTAAAAAACGAGGAAAGGAAAAAACACTTCCATGGACAACAACAACAACGTGAGTTTGCTGCTGCCTCTCTTGAGGCCTCCTGCAAGATCCTGCCCAGACAATGAAGTACAAAAACAAACGCTGAAAAACAAGTTCCTATTTTTTTAAAAGCTCAGAGCAGCTCAGTGTGCTGCTTCCCCTCAGATCAAGTGTCAGCAGCAGCGGAGCAAATACCTGACCAGAGCATATTTTATTAGCTCAGCTGTCAGGAAAATTCTTTTTTGCCTTAAAAAAAACCCAAACAACAAACAGCTACACCAAAAAAAAAAAAAGGGGGGGGGGGGAAGGGAAGAAAACAAAATGAGACTTTTCTAGGTATGTTTCTATGAAGGTTGCTTAAAAAGCTTCCCAAGACTGAAATAATGAAGCACTATGCAAGAAGACTTAGGAGATGCTGACTCTAAAACAGGAAGGGCTGTGCTCAGGACTTTAGGAGTTGAAGAGCATTTGGGATGAGCTCTGCTGGTGCTTTTCAGAAGCTCTGCCACGGGGTCCATGCTGTAAACACCAGTTTTTGTGAATAATCCCACTGAGTGGAAGATGAAAAGTCCCACATTCCCAAGACAAGAAAGCAGATGCTCACAGAATACAGGAGCTCAGTAGGTGTGGGCTGCTTTAATGAAATGTCCTTGGGGCAAAGGCTGCCCGTGGACACTGCAGTAATTGACTAGGCAATACTAAATCAAGCCACCAAAAAGGAAAATGACGCCCCTTCCTCCTCGTGCTCTTAAGAGCTGATTCCTCTGGTGATCCTCAGAGGGAGCTCTGCAGAAGAGGGGAAGGAGCCAAGGGAGGAGTGTGAGGGGTTGCATTTTATCCCCAAATTTCTAGTTTAACTCTCTTTCTTGGTGGGAACACAACACTGGGACAGACACTGACCTGAGGCACTTGTGCAGCCCTGGTGAAATCACTGCAGATTCACCAGGGAGTGCCCAGGAACTTCACTTCGGGTTTTTTTTGGCTTTTTCAAGGGCTTCACTTACATTTACAATTCCCCTTTACACTACAGACTTTCACATTAGAAGAAACCAGTTTTTTTCTTTTTTTCTTGCTTTAACGTACCTGTTCTTGACCTATTTCTCTTGCAAAGGTGTGACATTTCTTATGAAGAAGGAAATTTAGAGAAGGGTATAGATTTTCATAAGAGCTCTGATTCAAAAGGATCTGAAAATAAGCCCTTAAAATCTTTGAAGGATTCTATTGCTGAGACACCAAATACTGCAAAAAACTGATTATTCTTCAGGCAATAGAAAAAACGAGTAAGTGGCTTTGAGATTTATAAGACAACGTCACATGCTTTTCCTTTTCCAAGGCTTTTCCTAAATATTCGGATTTTAAAGTAGCAAGAAACCTGTCCATATTTTCAGCCATAAAAAAGAAGTATTTCCTAAGAGAAAAAGAAAGGTTTTCTGTTAATCCCCTGCTGCCTGGGAAGAAAGCAGCAGAAAAGGGGATGGAGAAGAAATCTCACACACCCGAGACAGTTTTTTCCAATTAGGACATTTTCAAGAGTTACTTTTGACAGAGGCTGCCAGTTGCTCACCTGAAAGTCTTTCTCAGTCTCTCTGGACCATTTCTTTGCATTATTCTTTTAGTAGCACTACTCCTTGCCATAAAAAAATTCCACATTTTTCCAAAACGTATAAATTCTGAAATTAATTTTAAAAGAGAAAATGGTAGGTCTTAGATAACACCATCATCTATGGTACCACGGATGTAAACATGAGCAATTTAAAGCTTTCAGGGAGATGTTTCTTGTAATTTTTTTCTTCTTTCCCCCAAGAGATTCCTACTGTGCTGTATTTCAGTTCTTTTTCTTCAAATTTCTTTTAAGAGCCCCCACATACTTAATTTTCCTGGATCATTGTTTCAGCCCATGTGGCTCTCACTGTATTTGCCTTCTGTGAATTTCAGCAGCTGACATCCTTCATTTTCTTTGGTTGAAAGGAAAATTAAATATACACCATTTAATCAGCCTACATATGCTCCAGTTTTCCTTTGTCCTAACTGTTTGGGTGTAATAGCTCGGGTTTTATTTGCTGTTAACAGGCTTGTAATTGTTTTTGATAAAAAACTGCAGTGTTTGTTCTGCTCTGCAAAACAGAAACGCATAAAAATACAAGTTTTGTGCACAGCCATTGTGTGGGATAAAGAAGGGTTCAGCAGCTAAGTGCTCCTAGTGACTATCAGATTAAATCAGTACATCTATTGAAGTTCTATAAGGAGAATAAGAATTCTGAAGCACTCCAAAGGAGTGTACCAAGTTGTTAGAATGCCATTTGCTATTATTTATCCACTCTTTGTTTAACACTCCTGGAGTTCCAAACTCACAACGCTGTCAATCCCAAGTAGTCAAAAAGAGCCTTGAGGCACCTCCTATTCACTGAAAACAGCTCCTTAAAGCAGGAGATGCACGACCACTGCTCCTGCTGCTACTGAAAGAGCCAGGATGATCACCCTCGCTCAATCTTTAGCTGCTGGACAGCTGAAATTATAGGGAATGGACTTCATTTCAGTGATAAGAGAACTGAAGTTCACAAATGTTTAATGACCTTAGGAGAGGAACTTGGAGACGCAATTTGCACCTTAAAAAGTTTTACATGCCTGTACAGTTTTGCTCTTATTACAGAAAACACTGAACAGGAAAGCCACACATGAATATCAAACATGAAAAAGTCAGATAATAAACACTTTTGAGGAGAACACAGCTTTTTTTTTTTTTTTAAGCAATTTTACTGCAATGATTTGCTGTTTAGATTTTGCATAAAGATATTTAGGGATCCATTCCAAAACTATTTGTGGTTGCTTTGGACATCTTATAGAAATGCTGATTTATCTATATAGGTGACAGCAAATACATATTAAATAACAGAAATTTAGCTCTCAAAAGAAACTCAAAGGTCTCTCTGGTGTGAGAAACTACATTAAAATTAAGCAGAGGAATTCCTCATTAAACAGACCACAACGCAAGGACAAGAATAGAAACCTTTTCATTCAGTAAACCATATGTCCCTAAAAATACCTGGCCTAGCACCAAATTATCCAAGGTGCAGTTCTCAGGCTTTCTTCCCCAGCACAGCAATTATGCCTCCATTGTACTCTCATCTCTTATTTTTAGCAATGAATGTATGCACACAAAAAGCTGATTAACTTCTCATCAGCATCTGGCACAGCTCGGGCTATTCTTTCACAGGTAACCAAAAGCTGCCCTCACTTTTTTTTTTTTTTTTTTTTTTTTTGCCAGCAGAAATGCTCCAGTGAGCAATTCAGGAATATTTATCCCGGGCACAAGATTGTTCTCCTGTTAACACGCTGACATATCTTGAGATCAAAGTGTAAGAATAAATTTCAGTTCCTGAGTGGTGAAAAGGTTTTGTGTGGAGCCTGCACGCTGCCTCCCTTCCCCTTGGCACGATGCCTTTGCGGATGATTGTGAATTTTTAAATACTAAAACGTCTGTCCTGCTATTGCTGAACACATTCCTGAGGCTAAAGAGAAATGGGGGAAAAAAAAAAGAGGATTAAAGTATCTAAAATCTCACTGGTGTTAGGGAGTAGAAATATGTTATGCCCTGAGAGCCTATGGAAATCGCATTGTGTAATTTTGTTCTCTTGTTGGCTGGGGGACTTTTTCCCCTCTGAAAATGTTAGCAATGATGACCCTCAGCACTATTTTACGAAGCAATGCAGAAATCACAAGTGTTTCCTACTCAGAGTCTGGAGAGCATCTCATAAATTCAGGCTCTGATGAACAAGCCCTGAAAAATCCCCTCCAAAATCATCACCTTCTGATCCATGGGAGCCACAAATGCCCCAAACTAAGATGTTTCCTCAGCTTTCTATTTACAAACTCCTTGCTATCAGAAAAGCTGTCTTGCTGCTACTTAAGAAAACACCAAACCCAAGAAAACAAATAATAAAACCCAAAAGAAAAGTCATTTTCCTGAAAGCTTGGAAATCTAAAGCCTAATGGAACCTGGACTTGCAGAAGTGCTGTTTCTGTACAACCCGCTGCCATTAATGCAGACCTGTCAGTCACCCCAAAACACCCCACACTCCTGGCAGCCCTGTCCTGGCTGAGGGTGCTTCCCCCATGGAATAACCCACACTTCATGGCTGGTAGGAACTTCCTGGAGAAGGAAAATAGACAATATTCTTCTTTTATTCCCCCCAAAGAAATATCTGGAAGTTTTTTGATCTGAGTAAAAATGGATTTAAATTTGCAATATCCGCTTTGGAAGTTTTTATCAATTCAGAATGTCTTTAGTGGCTTTGTTTATTTTAAAAAGTCATGCAATACAATCACATCCTAATCCACGGTTGCATTAATCACATTTTAAATGACAAGGACATCCATGATCAAAGAATCTCATCTTGTTTGAATCACAGCAGCTCCTGATGTAACCTGACACTGATCTAGAGCAGAAGAGGCCTCAGTGTTAAAAACAAAATCAGATTCACTATTAGCCTGAAGTTATTTTCCTTTCTTGTTAATAATTTCAGTCCTTTCCCATTAAACCATGCTGGATACATCAGACAGATTCTCAGCCAGAGGCATCTGAGAAGTATTCAGGTCTAATCCATGTCCAATCCACTCAGGAATCTCAGAGATAACCTGCAACTTTTTATATACTACCTCTTTCCTTGGATGATCATTTCACTTCCTCATGGGATGCAAAGGAACATTTCTGCTCCCCTAAATATCCTTTTAATAACCCATTTTTAAGAGATTACTTTAAATTGCATGTGGTAGGTCAGTGTGACAATCTTGACACCACTTCTAATTCTGACTGGAACTATTTCACTTCTCCTTTTCCCAGGTTCACAAACCCCCTCCATTCCAACTTCATACCCTGATTCAGATTCTGGCAGTCACGTGCTCATTAAAAGGCACATGCTGCAGGATGCAGTCAAACACGTTGGCATTTTAACTGGCTGTGGAAATTGCCACCTGAGGATTTTTACAGCCCGGGCTTTGTCCCTGGATTTAGCAGCAGCTTGATGTTCCCTTACATGAAGGGCTTCTCACTTATTGCTTCACCAGATTTCCAAGCTGTTCGTTCATTCTGCTGGGTTTGCTAATTGTGAGCCCTGTGAGCTCAGCCCTGCCTGTAAAACCCCAGCTAATTAAAGCTACCAGAGGAAAGGTGTGGAGAGATAATTTCTCGGTGTCTTGATCCTCAGGTATGACAAGCAGCAGCACCAGGGCTGCTCCCTTGCAATTACAGGAGCTGCCTGCACTCAATGAATTCATTTAAATTCTAAACATGGTCTAACGAGGGATATTGTGAATAGCTCAAACACACAGGGAATGAGCCCTACTCATGATGCTTCCCAGCAGGTAAAAAAGCCCCTTGATAATGATGATGATTCACCACAAACTAACAGAGGTAGAAGGCCAGATGTAAAAGACATCCCCCATTGGGCCAGCACCACTTTGCTGTCACATTTCTCCAGCAAATTCCTTCCAAAGTTCAACGTTCAGCAGCTGCAGAGAGGAAATGAGACCTGGATTAAATACAAACACTTGCATACACCAGGTAGCACAAACTTCCATTTTCACTGCACCCAGTGCTGTTTCACTGCCACAACAAGCACTTGGAGAGACACCTCTTCCATCCAGCCGTGCCTGCAAACTGCAGAGGCTTAAGTGGACTTCAAGAAACTTTCCATGGAACTTAAGACATTTCCCTTTTCTGTGAAGGTCTGGGTCTCATGGGGAGACTGCAGAAGGAAAGGTCTACTCTGTCTACAAAAAGATAGAGTAATCTTTTAATATTTGGTTGCGAAGGACCAAAGAGCAAGAGAGTAATAACTGGGACATTGCATAGAAAATCATCACAAATCCAATGTGGAGCTTCAACTCAGCATGCTTTCCCAAAAGCAAAAGTTTGGCATTTGCCCAAACTCATTGTCTAAATTCTCTCTTGGCCAATGGAACAAGACAGGCCCTTCCAGAGAGAGATGGCTGCTGCTGGAGCTGTGCCAAGAGACAATCCCTGGCTGAGCATCCAGGCTTTAGGTAAAATGACAATTAATACACAGGAAAAATAATCAGAGATGACCTTGACTACTTGACAACACTTGACTACTCCAGGGTCTTGGATCACCTTGCAGTTCACCTTTTCCCAGCAGTTTGCTGGTCAGTTCATTGTGAGATGCTCCAGCCTGGTGGAGACCCACACAGGAGCATCAAAAACATCTGGAACTACCAAAAAACCTTGTGCCTTTAGACTCCACATCTAAAGCTGAGGTGAGAAAGACCCAAAAAGCTAACAACGTTCTAGGTGATGTCACACTCACTGCTGAGCTCCTATGCATTTGGATCCAGGCTGGAATTTTCCTGGCATGGCACTGCCAAGTGGCTCAAGTCCCCGGGCACTCCTGTGCCCACAGGCATCAAGTCCTAAAGATCAAGAGTTAAGACCCTTGTGGCTTTTTAAGAAATTGTTCTATTTCAGTGAGACAATATCCAAAGGGAGGTGCTCACCCAAAATCAACAATATCCATTAAATAATAAAAGCATTCTGCCTCAGACACGAAGCTCACAGAAGGCAATAAAACTGTCCACTGGTCACGAATCAGGTACTTTAAAGCAATACAAACAGCAATAAAAACGCTTGAACGTTATTTCTGTAAACTTTGCTGTTAAACCAGGGTGACAGCTGTGCCTCAGCACACAGACTGAGGAGAGAAATTCTTTTTTAATAGGCAAACCAAACGCCTTGGAGCTGGGCTGAATGGATTAGGGCTCTGGATCAGTGAGCTGAGAGCAGCTTCTCAGTGGCTTTTCATGAGGGTGGTTAAAGGAAACTCTCCCAAATTTGTTCCTGTAAATAAAGGGTTTAATTTGTTTTAGCAGGGATTGGACTTTCCATTGTGGGCCTGATCCTGCTGTCACAAGTCTCTCCTGGCTGTTGCTGCTGCTGGAATTCAGCAGGCTCCCCAAAGTCATGGATGTGGGGACACAGAGAGCACGGCCCTCTGGAAGACCTCTCAATAAGGACATTTTTCACAGAGGCTGATTCCCCACACAGAGAGAACAAGGTTAGTTTGATATTCCAATGGTTCACAATCTGTTCTGACTCTCTTCTCTCCCAGTGCATAAATCCCAATTCAGATGCAGTTGCCTCCATGGTTACAAAACAGTCAGCTCCCTGAGAAGTGACTGCTGAGTGCAAGGACAAAAAGTTAAAAACAAAAGGTAAAATTTAGAGAAAATAATTCCTTATTACTGCTTCCCGCAAACAGAAGAACCTTCTCTTGAGCAGTATATTGGTACTGAAATTTAATAGCATTTTTGCAGTATTATGCAACTCACAGACAGCAAAGAAATTAAGGCTCAGTGGTGGAAGTGCTCTGCATGCAGAACTTCTGAAAGGCTGCTTGACAGGGAAAACAGTGCCCAGTTCAAGCATTAGTGCCTTGGAAGATCCTCACTGAGAGAAGCAACTTGAAATATTTAAAAAGGAACTGGCCTTGAAAACTGGCATATCTCCAAAACTCTGAATTCCTTCCAAAATGTGTATTATGCTTTTATTTAGGGAGGAAATAATGGATTTCAACTCAAATTTATGACTGAGAACAGAAACTTCTTTAGACAGGAAGAGGAATCAAACAGACCTTAAAGAGATACTGTCTGATTAAACTGAGGCAGTAACAATACCAATATTTCATGTGAGTGGAGGCAATTTTAAGCACAAAGAGGCTGTTGCAGCTCCTACAACCTGTGAAGAGTGGTAATGTCAGTCCAAAGTACTATAAAATAAATGCACTGGCTTAGCAACTGTCAAGAAGTTTGAGATCCATAACAAATCCTGAGGAGCTGGCAGCATGAAGAAGGTGAGTGGAATTTATTTATTTTCAGGGAAAAAAGCTTTGAGAAATCCAAAACACGTGTGGCACAGCAGAGAAGTACCAACAGGACAGAGCAAACAGCTCTGAGGAGTAATCCTTGAGCCTTTGTAAATAAAGCTCAGGAAAGAGTAGGAAGAATCCTACAAATTTCTGCAATGAAATTCAAACCCAACCAGAACTAACTGCACAAACAGAAAGGTGAATTACCTGAACTAACCTCACTCTCAGATCTCACTGCTGTTACCTTTTTAATTACAGAGAAAGGTTAATAAAATGTAGCAGAAATACATTTATGACACTTCAAAGTCAAGACTTCGCTAAATTCCAGTTCCATCCTGCACCAAGTGCCTAAGACAGAATTAATAACCTGTAACTTTAGAGTCTTTCTCTTCAGCAATAAATACAGAGAGATACTGCATAGAAATTCTGCCCCAGGGACAACAAATTCAGACAACAACACCAACAAAGCTTTCACAGTTTTCCAAAATCCTCTTGATCCTTTCAGAGCAAGATCTTGGAATAATACAGGCAAACCAAGTTATGCTCCTGTGAGGGCTACAAACAACATGAACAAAGCCAAGCTCTTGGATGTCCTCTGCAGATCTCCACTCCTGTATTCACTCTAATTTGATCTAATTTATTGGGCTTGGGCTCTCCCCAAAGATAAATGTTTAGGCAGCTCCTACATCTGTTTGGAGTTTCTCTAGGTATGAATAACACACCCAAACCCCAGAATTGATTCCCTGCTGCACACACGACCCTGGACACAGCCAGCTGCACGTGATAAGCACAGGAGTGATATTACATCACCTAAGGAATTCAGAGGAAATTCAGTAAACTCCAGCTTAATAAACTGAATATCCTGAGCACCTATTTCCCAAACCTGAATATGTGCAACTGATTACAAATGCCTAAAATGAACACAGCTTGGAATCTCAGATGCTTTGAGAGTCCTGTTTACCTCCCAAGCTCAGGTGTGTCTTTAGCAGCCAATTTCATTCCCTGCAGCTCGATATAAAGCATGCACTTACCTGCAGCTGCCAGACCAGATTTTCCTTATTCCTGGTGGCAGGACCCCCAATAATCCACTCTGATAATCCACCCAGGGTAAGTGATATCCTTTCTTCCTGAAAGCCCAAGGCAGAGCAGGGGGAATGCAGTCATTGATCTGACAAGTAATTTGTGGCTTCCCTTGACAGAGATTAATAAAGATCGGAAGAGAAATGGCAGCAGGGCCAATGAGCAACAGAGATCCCTGAGGGGACTGATAAAGCAGAGGGATAAGTTTCACAACTAACAGGCACACCAACAAACCGCTGCATTTGAGGGTCCCACAAAGCAGGGCTGTGCTGAGGCAGCAGCTCCAGCCCTGGGCCCACAGCAGCAGGATGGATGCTGAAAACCAGGACATGAAGATGGAGACCTGAGCTCCTCCTACAGAAAGGCAAAGAGCAAACATCCAATCTGTCAAGTCTCTCAGAACTGAAGCCTTACTTGGAAGAGAAGGACTCAGGTGAGTATTTAGAAGCACAACAATGTAGCTTTCTATACAAACTGTTACCACTTCAAGCTGGCAGGCAGGCTTTGGAGGGTGCTGTGCCTCTACCAGGGCGCGTTCTGAGGAAAATGCTTGGCTTTCAGCTCATAAAACATAACTGCAGGGCTTGAAGGCACACCCAGAGCTGCTCAGAGAAATTCAAATTACAGCAGAGCTATAACCAGTTGGTGCTGGATACGGACATGGCAACAGCACCTTCCACGCTTTTCCTACGAAAGGAAAGAGACAGCAAAAGGAGGCTGGAATCCACACTGCAACTTGGAGCAAAATTCTCAGTGAAAGTGATGCTTAATTACACAAATGAATTTTAATACAGCCAGATTAGAATTATTTACCTGGGTTCATCACTGTAAATCAGCGAAGTCTTCTGAATGTCAGCTCTGAATTAAGCAAATATAAGTATTTGATGGGCGTTCACAAGTATGTATAAACAACAATACACTAATGACACTGAATTGTTTCGTAACACTGAAAATGAGATTTTCCCCCTAATGAACTTTCTGCATACTCAAATTATTCTAAATTATTTGTTCTACCTCCATTTGTTCTGGTATACGAGATTATATTAATGAGGTGTAATTGTGATGCATAGCGATGTGTAAAGTATTTGTCAATATTTAGTCATATGAAAAGCATAAATATCAAGCAATGCTGAAGTTTATGGGCAAGTAAAACCCCATTGATGACTGGAAATCAAGTTCAGGAGGAACTGCTCTGCAGCAATACATGAAGATTTCAGTGGGAGAAAATTCAGTCCCGTTGCAGGTGCAACATTCACCCGCTGCATTCACTCGAACATCACAGAGCAATCAGCATGTCTGAAAGGAGCTGAGGACAGAGGCAAGACCTTCTCCAGCAGGAGCAGCACTAAAACCCGAGCCTAAATTGTGTCAGGTGCTAAACCAAACCCAGAGCACTGACTGCCAGCTGTGCAACCTCAGAGCCCGCAAAGCCCAGAGATCAAGACCTGAAAGTCTGGCTTAACGAAATGCTCAGGATCAGACGTTCAGGGAACAGGAGGAGGGAGCTACTGCCTCCAGAAGAGCAGAGTGGGAACGGTTCCAAGGCAGGGAATTGCACCATTTCATCAGTCAGGCAGCCACAGAAACATTTGACAGAATTTTACTTTTATGAAGAAAATTGTGGCCGAAGCCAAAAGCAGATGAAAGGCAACGGGAAAGCAATGTGATTTCTCGTTTTCCAAGAGGGATCTGCCTCGCTGAATTTTCTCTTGAACACTTGCTCCAAGCAGCAGTGGTGTCCAGCTCTGCTCTGGAGATGTCTGTGTGCTTGGATCCAGGCTTTGCATGTGTGTGTCTCACTTTGGATATGGTGCTGCAGTTTAAACTATACAGAAACCATCTCTTGTTCTGTGTGCTCGTAGTCAGTGCTATTAATTGGCTACCTCAATACTTAATTAATCTTCCTGGTGAAACATCTTCATTCTATGCAGCATTTGCATTTCCATGAGTTAATGAAAGTGGGATATCAACTAAGAGACAGAAAATGAGCCACCTGGAGGAAACCAAACCACACCTCAAGCAAGACCCAACCTCAAGAATGAATCCTTGCTTTGCAACCACCTTTTTATTTACCATGTCTTGCTATTGTTCTTTTAAATTGAGGTGGGTTCATGCACTAAAACTCACCTGACAGATCAGGTACAGGCTTCATAGACAGAATTTTCTTCCTAATTTATTAAAGGAATAATAAACATTTTCTAAAGGGACTTTGGTGACTTCACAAAAATCTGTATCTGCCCATAGGTGCCCACTGGAACATCTGCAAGCACCTCCTCCTTCACCACTGAAATACCTTTATAGATCGACCCTCCAAACTCTAAATTGGGCAGAAGCTGGAATAAACTTTCCAGGGTCACATCTCCCCCAAATGTTCGGCTTAGTCTCTTTATCTGTCTGCATTTAATTTTGGTGCTGGGACTTCTGACATTTTGGAAAACTTCAGGCTCTGATCATCTGATTCAGATGCAACCCCAGACTCGTAGACACCTACGTTGTGGGGGTGGTTGGATTCTCAACTCTGCTTCAACTTTCTCTCCTATTTTAGCATTACATAACGCATCTATTTCAGTCTGTGCCATCAAACATTAAAATTAAGAAAAGCCACGCTTCATAGCTGAATATAAAGTGAGTTCTTGATGCTCATGTTCCCAGCAGGGACTTTTAACCATATCCAGTCACTGCCACAGGCACCTGTGTAAATGGGGTGTAGCAATCTTGCCTTCACAATCGTCTTGGAAAATAAAAATTGCAGGTGCACATTAATACTTCAATGTACAAACTGCAGAGAGTGCAGACAGTGCCATTACTATGCCTTGCCCAATATCCCCACAGGATTTCTTAAACTTAAGGTTTTCTATCCTTTTATTCTCAGATAACAATCTGTGAGTTTTGTGGTAATAAAATACAAAAAAAATGCTTCATGCTAAAATTAACAAGTTGAATAAAACAGTAACTAGAAATTGTGTAAAAAAGCAGCCCTTTCATATTTTACTCATAGTGTGGCTTTGACCAGGGAAAGCTTGCCAATTACTATTTTGGATAACCTATTGCAACCGTGCCAGTTTAGAAAGAAAAGACATAATTTTACAGCAGGGTTGTAAGCAGGGAAAAGTAGACATAAAGGAAATAAAGTGCTTTCCCCTCTGGCTCTGAACAGAGACAAATGTTATTTGTTTTAATGAAGAATGGCTCATACAAATGCTCTTTGGATCGTTTTTGGGTTTTGGTTTTTTTTTTAAACTTCTGTCAGATAATGTTTTAAAGTATTCCCAAATGTTTTATATTATGCAGCTGACCCAATTCATTGTCTTCTATGTAATGAAAACGTCCAGATTCATCTGTAGAGCAGAAAGTACTTGCAAAGTTAACGGTGTTTGATAAAGGACCCCTTCTTAACTTGATGCAGTGATCACACATCTGTCTCCCTTCCCAGTGGAATATTCATTTCTGCTGCCTCCAAATCATGAGAGCTCTCACCTGGCGGCTGATATTAAACAACAGCCTGACAGCAGAGGGAACAAACTAAAATGAATTTGCGCAATTCAAGAGTAACTGGAAATATTCCTAGAGAGGGACAGATTAGCACAAGAATGACTGCTGGTCATTAAAGGCTGTCCAAAACCCTCTGCAGTGCAGGTCCCTCGTATTTCATCTATTCCTACTCTGGAAAAGTGCTCTGCTTGCAGAGCTGTCTCTATTTTTATACTTTCTGAAGAGACAGAGTCAATGGGTTTCACGCTGCTTTAACACACCGCACCCTGGAGAATTTTGTCCAATATTATGTAGTGAAGTGATTACAGCAAAAAAGAAAACCAGTGCCACACATTTTCCTGAGAACCAGCCTGGACTTTCCCTAACACTGAGCAGCAATGACTGGTACTGGACACAGAGTCAGCCACAAAACTGCAGGGAAAAGGCAGAAAAATATCTAAACTTGCACCTAAGTAAACTCATCTGATCAGCAAGTAAAGAGCTGCAATACTGGGAGAAAAGATGTGCTGTCAGATCCTGTGCCTCTCTGCCAGAACAAACATTTCTTGTAAAAATCATGCCAGGATCAAGCTGCAAAGAGCATCGAGAGCTTGGGAAATTCAGCCCATCCTCTGCCAGCGAAATGGTGCTGAGAAATTGCTTATGGCAAACCCGAGAGAGGCATTTTATCAAGGAATTCAGCCCAGGAACAATAGGCTTACACATATCCCCAGCCCTCAGCTTAGCCTAGCTGTCCTGTGGGGGTTCCCATAAAGCTGGGCCATGAGGAGAACAATGCTGCATTCAGCAGGGTGGAGTTTATCCTCTCCTGGGAGGAAGGATTGGGGTTAAATAAGACCTCAGCCTGTTCAGCTGTTGCCTCCTGAGAAGCAGCTCATTCACACTCAGCCCTGCCTGGCAGTGCACACCCAGCTCGGTGGCTGGGCCCAGGCAGGAGCTGCTCCTCTCCCCGGGCTGTGGGCTCAGAGTGCTGAATGCTCCACTCCTGTGCTCTCAGAGCCACAGCACCATTCCCTTGTGCCTGTTCTCACTCCTCATTTCAGGCTTCCTAAAGGCCCCTGCCTTTCCCAGCTCTGAGTTACAGCTACAGAAGCCCAGTTGGCTGAGAATCCCAGGCTGTAAATTCAGGCACGGCTTCTCCTTTGTGGCCCTGCAGATAAAGAGCCCCTCCCGAAGGTCTCCCCAGTTTCCACAGTGGAACTTCCAGCACATCCCAGTGGGAATTCTCCTGACCACAGACTTCCTAAACCCTTGAGGAACACCTCCCTGGATCTGGGCTGCTCCAGAGCTGCCTCAGCAATCCCCCCTCCCCAGGGGAAGGCACCAAGGCACACATCTCTGCAGCCCAGATGCTCTCCTGGCATTTCAGCACATTGCCAAGGTTGGCAGGAAATTCTTACCAGGAATACAGGGATTTTCTCACTGCCCTCCTTGTTTGACAAATTTTTGTTCAAATTTTGTCTAATTGTTGTAAAGCATATGTATTCATTTAAAAACACATCACTCACACTTGAAATGCATATTCAACAGGCAATAGGAAACTCAGTTGTCTTTAAATCCTGGGATTACTTTCCTCGTGCAAAGAAATTTAATTTTTCTGAGCATTTACTATTGAGTACTCAATTAATACAAAACCAGAAAATATCAAAACAGATCATTTATATAAAGTGAAATATACACAGAATGCCAAATAATGTTCTCCTCCTTCAAAGATTAGATGCATGAAACCAATGGAACAAAGGATGCAGTGCAAGCAGAACGCAGCAATCAATGAAGCCATAAAATAAGATTAAACTCCAAAACCTTTATGAATACTCTTGCCTGGACAAAACGAACTAATAATTTCTCCAACTCCCTTCAAAGGGATTACTTAAATGCAAAGTTATGCACGTACCTAAAAATATTTATGGGCATGGAAGGCTTCCTGTAAATTGAAAATAAATTAATCAGCTCAGCCAATGTTTCACTGGTGCCACTGTTGAAGGCAGAATATGTGACACGGTCCGAATAAAAGGTCGTTCCATAATCTCCACGGATGCAGCTCTTGATGAGGTTATGAATAATATCACTTCTCATTAGATCTCATGGCTGTTTGAAGCCATTCTGCACCTCGGTACGAGCAAGCCCAGTATCGCTCCATCTGGAAATGCATTTCTTCAAGGAAGCAATTCTGCTCATGTAGAAAGTCTAATCCTACAAAGTCCCCAGGAAAAGATTCTGCCAACTTCAAAGCAGACCGTGCTTCGTGCAAAATATGGTAATAATTATCCATCCCCTCAGCACATTAGAAATATTCATTTCATCAAGGTCAGGCAGTGAGATCCACTTGAGGGACTGTGACTGCTCGCTCATTTTACAGCCTGATTTCTATATATTGCCCCACAAGTCTCTGTGAATTGTGAACACAAGGAATACACTAAAACTCCCAGGTTGTTAAGTGGGAAATCTACATTGAACCCATTAATTTAAAAGGCTGTTTTATTTTGTTAGACTAATTTAAGGAGTTTTGTCTGGTTTTTTACATAAAAACACACTTTTCACTCAGTAGCTAATTTGAAGCTCATGCATATAGACAGATTCATTACCAACAACACCAAAAGAAGAACTAAATACAAAAACAAGCAATTATGTTTCTTAATTGCTGCTGTCTCATCTAGGGTCAAAGACATCAATGTCTCTTCATCACACTTGATATCTTTAGGCAGCACATCCAGAGCTGCTCAGATGCTTCAAATGCATAACAACAAAACACACAATTCTGGGCAACACTTTAGGGTTTAATATTTCTAAATTATGAAGTCTTATCCCCAACACTGCTTCGATCTCTCCATGGGTTCTGGTCAGGGAGGTGGTTAATAAAATCGAGTTGTTAGTGGAAGAGTCTTCATAAAAGATAAAGTTGCAGCAGAGTTGTTTTTATTACAATAATAACAGTTCTACAGGGGCAAGGAGGGCTTTCTAGCAGGAAACTTTCCAAAATGAAACATCCATGGCTAAACAGAAAGAGAAGTGGATGCAAACAACAGACTCCTTAATTGTCTTTCCCATGGCTCACTGCAGAAAAAAAGCCCACACCTTTATTCTGCAGATACTAATTTCAGAACATGGTATTTTTAGGAAGATAAAAAAAAAGCCATATGACTGACATATATTAATTAAACCCTGCTGTGATGTTTATTAGTTTGGGAATAATTATTTAATCAAGAAATAGCTGCCAAGCTTTTGATTTGATGCTGATGAATAGATATGCTCAAAAAGATATTTGAAGCCAACCGAAGGAGGAAAAAATCCGGAATAATTCATAGGAATTTGAAAGCAGTGGCTCAGCACAAGGACACTGACCTTGCATTTATTCATGTTATAATATGGGACCTTTGGCTTCTTTTCTGAATAAACACCATTGTGATCTTCAGATGTTTACTGGCATGACTGAGCCAAACATGAAAACAACCCAGGAAGGAAACAGGACAAACAACCTGGCAGCTCGCTGACAACTTGTGCTGCATGCCCTCCACTGCTTCCACAGAAACCCAGGGAAAAATGAATCATGGCATGAAAGAACCAGGAAATCCAGAAGGACAGTGAGGAGAAGGGGGAGGAATGGTCCAAACACAAAGCTTGTATCATTTCTCTAGAGTCAAGCAAATGTCACGGGGGATTAAAAACCAGTTAAAACTCTTCACACACACATGTATATGTGCATATACATGCACACACATACATACAATAAACCAAATATGTGGATTAGAATTATCTTGTTAGACATTTGTTAAGCACTGTCTTGTTAGACAATCGCTCTGACCCCTTTCTAAGGGATCTGAATCAGGGAATTGGATGGACACGAAAGAGCTTTCCTTTCTGGCCAATTTTTTTCTCTAAACTGTGGAAGGGTTTGTCAGTTCAGCAATTCATTTATACTTCTCTAGAAGTGCTACAACCTTCAGAGGATCGATGGATCTTATGCCAGGAATGTCTGATAAAAGAGCTCTGATTCCCTCTGGAGTGGCAGGATGCGCTGAGGAAGAACCTGCACCCAACATGAAACCAGGGACTTCACAGGTATCTCTGCTGCTGCTTTAACAGACTTGGCTTTCTCCCACTGAGGTAACAATCTTCTAAATTTAAAAGGAGTGGGAGATTTTGCGAGCCTGAAAGTCAACAAAGGTTTTGTCTGTCAGAGTGAGGAGGCGTAATGGGAACCGAGGGAGGAGGAAGGGACCACGTGGTAGAAAAGGTGCCCAAGCTCTCCTGAGCACAATTTTCTCCTTCCCAAGCAAATCTGAACTCAAGTTTACCCTGTGTGGGGACCCTCTTGAGAATATTCCATTGGTGCAACCATTCCAACCCCGTTCCATTTGTCAGCTAAGGCTTGGGATTTTAGTCTTGGATTCACTTTCAGCTCTCTCTGTGAACATCTTTTCCAGCAAAGCCAGAGTTTTGCAAGATGGAGTCTGCCCTTACTAACGAGGTGCAGGTAATTTTAGCAGAGCTGTTTCTGAGACTCCCTGTCCTGCTGAGCAATTTAAAAGGATTCCCACCAGCAGGGCAAGGGGTAGAACATCCACAGTCCATCTCCTCCCACCTCTCCTGTGTGCCTGGATATCACAGCCAGCCTTAGCTCTGCCTTTCCCATACTTTTGAGGAATTAATTTATAAGTATTAACAGATTTCCTCCAAGACAGTTTCCTGTGTTTAACTTACCCAAGTAAAAGAGCAAATGAAATACCTAATTTAGTAAATCATGAGCAAAGGCAACCCAGAATAAATATCTTCAATTAAAGGAGCAATCTTTACACAGCTAACTAATACATGGTGATCAAAGCCAAAGGAAGATGTGAAAGTTTCTGGTTTACCGATGTTTAATCTCTTCCACGGAACAGGGCAGTTTGTTCTGAGAGGCCAATATACACTCAGTCAGCTTGGTTTCCACTGAGATTTTACGTCAAGCTGAAAAACCATTTACTGAAGACAAGATTTTAAGTAGATTCTAGACAAGGCTTCAGTCAGGTGTCACCTGTTAGAAACACAGAAATATCTTTATGCTTGGCAAAAACAACCCAGTGTGGGGTGTACAATGACCAAATAGCTATGCACAAGACATTCAGGAGAAAATAAAAGGTCTGCAAAACCTTAGAGGAAGCCAGAAAATTCATATCTGTGATTAACAAAATCCTGTTCCATGCATTTAACATTTTTAAGGCCACCCCTCTCAGCAAGGATTGCATGCACAAAGGCTCAGAGCGAGTCCCCTCTATCACAAAGTACTGTCACAAGCACACACAGTCTGTCCTTTCCCCCACCCCACATAAAAAGGACCTGAGGCTAAACTGGGTCAGTGTGTCACCGTGACAGCAGATTTTCTGCTGAGATACACTGTGCACAGAAAAGGGACCAAGAGAACAACAGCAAAATGACATCTTGTTTTGCTGGGGCACGAACTTGGGAACAAACCAAGCAGAGTGGGTTGCTCATCTACTGCCTTTTGCAATATTTTGTGTTGTTTGATGCCTCAACTCAGGTGCTCAGCATTCCCTCTGAGGGTTCTGGGCTGGAGCACATCATCACCACCTCGCCGAGGGGGCTACAGAGTCACTGCCATCCCCTCGTATCACTGCTCCTTGCACCCTGCTTTCCCAGTCCTCCCAAACTCTCCTCCTGCAGATCAAGACCATGGTACCTCAGGCAGACAGAATTATGAAGGGACCCAGGTTTGGCTCTGGTTTGGGTCTGCATCTCAGCAGCTTTCCAGGACTACCCAAGTATCTCTAATTCTCCATGTGCTCTTTAGGCAGCCGTGGAGTGCTGGGTGCATCTCCAGCAGGAGGTGACAGCTCTCCAGGCATGGAACAGTGCTGGGGCCCTTTGGACAGTAATCCTGTTGGCCAGACAAATAACAAATACTAATACACTTCTCAGGGGGAATCTTGCAATTGATTACCCGCCTGCAGTGACATGATGGCATACCCAGAAAAGCTTTAAAAAGTCTAAAGGAATACAAGGAAACACATCCTGGACTCTTTTAATGGCTTAACATCTCAGGGGGAGGAAGAAGGAAGCATGCTGTGAACACAGCAGCATTTGGCTTAAAAACATCATGCATGATTTATTAATTTTGATGAAGGTTCTTGTAGCAAGTGTTATGTCCGTCTAATTTAAGAGAATAAAAGATATTTATTCCTGAGCAATCTTGCTGAATATGCAAGCTGAGCACTCCAGCACCCAACTGAACCACACTGCTAAGTAAGGAGCATTTTTAGGGAAATGTCTGAGCCTTACTGGACTGAAAACCATGCAAGCAGCTGTGGGATGGATTCAGAAAAGCAGAATCTGCCTTCTGAAGAGAGCTGAAACCTCAGCCTTGTGCCAGTGCTGCTGTAGATGGGGTTTCTGTTTCCTTATGGACTGAGCCAAATCAAGTCTCACTAAAACCAGGTTATCCTTCAAAGCCTGTATCAGCTCTCACATTCCTCACAGCACTGCAAACAAATTATCCAAGTCTGCTTTGACTACTCCCGAAGAAAATGTGCAGCAACGTAGTAACCAATGATCCTATCATCTGCAATTTGGGATTATCACTAAAGGGATTGTGGAAACAATCTGTGGCCAACAGAACTGAAATAAGACAAAAAGATTGAACCATGCATATGAATCAGGCACAGACATTATCTCTGATAAGCCTGGAGATTTGTTTGTCTGCCTACACCTGAGCACAACAAACATTATTTTTCCATTACCACTGGAAGGACACCTCCCTCCCCTGAAACATCGAGTTGCATGCTTTATTTTTCTCTACTTGCAGACAGACACAAAAGCCTCGTGGGCATCTCATGCAATAGAAAGGTTTATATTCATGGTTTGAGGGTGAAGCCCCATGCTGAACCAAACAGTGTCAGTTTGACTGGGATGTTCCAAACGTGGTGCTCTTAGAGCAGAGGGGACAGGAGCAGTTTTTGTATCTGCTGCCTGCAGCAGGCAGGATCAGAATAGGAATAGGAGTCTGAAAATCATCTCGGCTTTACTTCACATGTGAAAACAGCTCTTGCAGTGACTTAAAACTGAGCACTATTTTAGTGTAAAAAATGATGCTTTCTCTTTGCTATGCCTGAACAGCCTAAAATATAAAATTTCATTCTTCCTAATACATTCCAAGTAGCTAGAACGGGTATAAAATTCAGGAAGAGCTGAGTCTCAGGAAAAATGGGAAATAAAAATCTAACGCTGTACCAACATACTGCAGTAACAAATGGTGCTGCATCTTTGCTATATCACTGTTACTCTCACCCCCAAACTCTCCAGTTTAAATAAGGAAGAGTGCTGCAAGTTGGAAAGAATCCTGCATTATTTATGAAGGAATGCAGGAGGTAAATGAGGAATTAGGGTTTAGATGCACCTTTGCCAAGCTAACACATGTTCAGGTGTTACACAGTCTTTCCTGCAAGGTTTGTAGTCTTTCCTGCAAGGTTTGCAGGTAGTGCTGCACTGTCTGACCCAAAAAAACTGCTATGAAACTCCCAAAGGGAAACCAAGAAAGCCCTGAAGGAACACACAAATGAGGGAAATGGAAGAAAACTCCAGCCTTGCTCCCTTCCAGGAAATGAAAGAGTTTTCCTCATGCCTTCTCCAGGTACTTGGAAGGCTCCGGTCAGGACCAGGTAAGGATGAAGCGGCACCATTTCCCTGGGGCACAATTCTCTCTTGTTCTGGTTAATACTTAAATTCCAGTGGTCTTTCCTAGAATTAGCTTAAATCCAGTGAAGGTGCCTGTATCCACGGTGCACAGTGAACCAGGATGTGCCTGAGCTCTCCGGAATGAAGCCAGCAATCCCCTTTTGCACAGGTTATCCCAGGCTTGGCCTTTCCACGCATGAGCAGGAGCTGAGCGGGGGCCAAGGCACAAAATCAGAACATGAGTTCATCCCAGCAGCTCCAGCCTTGGGAAACGCAGAGGAATCAGCCAAATATTCTCCTGGTAAAAGGGAACTTGGCTGAGTGCAGCTTCATGTTTATATTGCTGAGGGACTTGGCTCCAGTTTCCCAGTTGATGTGCGGACCCACGGAAAGCTTTATCTCGCTTTCCAAAAACGCTGGTTCAACCTTAGAAAGAACAGGCTCTGACACCAGGAAAGGCTCCAGGCTTGCAGGCCTTGGCCTTCCCAGACACGTCACAGACTTTCAGGAGAAATGACAGCAAGAATCTTTCCATGTCCTTTGCAAAAGCGGCCTTTGTGGCCTGAGAGCCCAGAGCTGAGAGCAGCCCCACCACGGCTGTGCAGATGCACAAGCACCAAAAGCTTTGGAGCAAGAGCCAGCTGCCTCCTGGCTAAATCCAGACTCTCTGAATATTCCCAGCCTCAAAAAATTTCCAGATGGCAACACTGGGTGGAGAGCTCGAGGCTTTACTTCTGTTAAAATATGAAAAAAAATCCTGTCTTTCTCAACAGTGGACAGGGAAGGAAGGACCTGTTATAATCAGTGTCCCAATAAAGAAAATTTATTCAAGTGATAAAAGCTGCAGCATTTTAAAAGGTGGCTTTCTCTTCTTCCTTAACTCGTCATTCATGTTTATTGTGTATTTCACACAGATTCTGGCTTAGCTGATAAAGTCCTAAAGCTTTCCTCTGACAGTGGCTGGGCAAATAAAACAGCAATGAGGGGCCTTTGAGGTAAGATCCCAGTCCTGCATATGCCAACAAAACGCTGCTGTTGACATCAGTGAGGCCCAGGTTTCACTCTGGATTCCATGCATGCACAATTTCTGATTGTAAACAAGTGGAATGGAACAGAGGCAATGTCATACCTGAAAATATAAGAGTAACAAGAGTGAAAAGTTAAAAGAAAAGAAAGAGGGGGAAAAAAAAGAGAAAAAAAGAGTGGGGAAGAAAAGAAGAAAAAAGGAGGGAAAAGGAACAAAAAGGGAAAAGGGAGAGATAAAAGAAGGGGGAAAAGAGAGAAAATGAAGAAAGAAGAAAAGAAAAAGAAGATAAAAAGAACAAAAAATAAGAGGGGGAAGGGGAGGGGAAAAGTAAGGGAAAAGGGTGGTGAACCAGAGGGTAAAGGAGGGGGGAAAGATTGGGAAAAAGGAGAGAAAAAGAAGAGGAAAAGAAGAAGAAAGGAAAAGGGAAAAAAAAAAAAAGAAAGAAAAAGCTGGGAGGGAAAGAGAAAATGAGACTAAAAGGACTACAGTAATTGCAGTATATACCCTGTTCATCAGATTTCTCTTCCAGAGCAGTATGTAAATGTCAGGGAGCTACATCCTTTAGTAATCACAGCCTATCTTGTAACTTCATCAGCAGAAAGAGTCAAAGTTTAAAAAATATTATCATAGCAGATGGAGACTGAGTATGAACTTTCCATGACAAATGTAAGAAGCTGATCTCAGAAGAACATTCTGAGCTAGTTTAAATCAATATATCTCCATAAACTCAGGCAAAGAACTGTAATGAGACCAGAGAATCAACCTCAGCTTTCCATGCTGTACCAAAAACAGGGGAGAAGGAAGCAAAGGTAAATTCCATTTAAACACGGGCTTACATTTAATTATTCAGCTACTACAGTTTGATCTGATCTGGACCACAGTGAGCAAAGGGCAGTTTCTGTTCCAGCATCAGCTACAAATCACAGAGATGAACAAGAATTAGGTGCTTGCAGTATTTATAACTGGGGACACTCTGTGAGGATTTCCAGAGCACACTGCACTGAAAGGCAGGCAGATTCATCCCCCACTGCAGAACTAGCACCACTTTTTAGCCCTAAATGAGAATCTCTCTACAACGAACTCCAGAGAATAAGTATCTGGGTTTATTTGAAATTATTTTAGTAGGATTTTAGCAAAACAATTGACTCAGATGGCTGCTGCTTCAGTAAAAGCAATTGACTTTTCATCTTGATTTTATTGGGGCCGCTGGGGGAAATGAAACCAACTTTTCATGGTAATTCCAAACAGGAAAGCTCAGCCCCTAAATGCCCTTCTCACTTGTTAAAATATTCTTTCCTGTACAGAAAAGCAATGGAGTGGCCTTGTTGTTAGTATAACACCAGGCATGAAGAGATTCCTCTGATCACCTTTTATATCCCGGCAATACAATCTGATCAACTGAGTGCTGCAGGTGCACTCCAAGGGCAGTCCCTAAAGCCCAGAAGCACCCAAAGAATTTTGGTGAGTATGTCACACAACCTGACAGAACAACATCAGAAGCTTCAGGGTGTAATGCCAATGTAATGCCATTCTGTCCTCAATTTTGCTTTTTCTTCAGCCTCTGTAGGAAAAATAGGCAGGTGTGGATGGTGGGTTTATAGTTCTCAATTGCTGCTGTTCCAGAGTAAAAGTATTTATGTGTAATTCAGGCAACATCCTTCCCCTCTGATTAAAAAACAAAAGCAGCAAGGAAGCAAAACAACTGGAAATATGATATTCCTCCCCAAATTGGAGTGCCCAGAATGAGTCAGGCTGTCCCTGGCAGGGAGCTCTCCATCCCTGGGAACAAACCATGGGCATTTCCCTCCCACAGGATCTCCTCATCTGCTCCAGTGCTCTGGGCTGGCAGAGGCAGCCCCAAATTAGCAATCCCTGGAGGGGGACCCCTCTTAGGGAGGTTGGTTAAACAACTTAAAGGAACTTCTAATCCAACTCCTGCTTATTTTGAATCAGTGAAAAGGTGCATGGCTTCCTCTCTTGGAAACCCAGACCTTTGTGCTCTCTGTTACCATTTTCCCTTGAATCTCAGTAGAATTTGTTTGCATCAATCACGAGCAAATAGCGAAAAATTCTCTACCTTTAAAATAAAAAAACTAAAAATTACAGAGCTAAAACTAAATAATGCTTAATTGATTTTTTCCCTACAAATTTTCTGATAGCAGCCCCAATCCAGCTGGACTAATTCTGCACACAACTTCTCTAGTTCCAAGGAGGAGATGTAAATCTTCTATATTTAGCTGGAAGGCATTATCTCGATTAAATTTATGGAGAGAAAAAAAGAGTTTTCCTTACCCAAAAATACAGAAAACAGTGAAGGGAAAATTAGAACTCATGGGGCAAAATGCCTTGCAAGCTGTGCAGGGGTTAGTTAAATATAAAAGCATGCTTAGAAACCAGCACTCGGCCAAGCAGGCACCTAGCAACAAAATGCTGCACGTGATGTGCTTTTAAATAGGAGAGAAAGTAGTGGTGGTAAATGAAAAAAGAATTCCTGTTTGAAACATCTCTTGCCAAGTGCCACAAGGCTGAAGATGCTGCCATGACACCAAAGTGAATTACCAAATTCTCTGGTTCCTGCTACATTTTGGCAGCAGCTCTACCTTCTCCATAGCCACAGACAGGTTTTCCTTTTCCTCATGGATTTTGTTCAGAAGAGCGGAAAAATATTTCAAGTATCTGATGTTATGAATTTGTACTGCTCAGGTGGCTGTGACTCTTCCAGCCATGAAGGGATGAAGATGGCACTCAAGACAGGTGCTTCCCTTGAGGTGAAGCCAAGAAAATCTCCAAAATGTGTCCCTCGGATAACTTCACATCAGTGCCTGTGTGTTAGCAGAGGCTCAATTGTCCTTTTCCTTATTTTTCATCTTGATATCCTGAAAAAAGCTGCATGCCTGACCCTGCAATTTATCACTGTAGTGATTGGCACTTTATAGTCCTGCACCTTGAACAGACACAGGACTGTTTGCAGGCTGACAATGCAATGTGCAGCTCCATGTATGACTAACAGCTGGAATTAAGAGCTTAAATCTACTTTGTGAGATGTATGGCCATTAAAACGCAGGCATGGAAATAAAGTGAGGGAAAGAACAAAGGAAAAGGCTATTCTGCACTTGTTAGCACTAAACATCAATTCACTTACAGTTGTTCCTTTAAAAAAAAAGAATAGAAAAGAGAACTTGCCAAGGGTAAAAGCCTGTGCCATGAAATCCCAACAGATGCAACGAGCAATGTAAGAAATCCCTGTGATGCACAAGATGGAGTTAAGCTCTCAGGGTACATGAACCAGCACAATTTAACGAACAGAAAATGAAAATAAATGCTTCAAGTTGTTTAAAAACACAGTAGTGCCAGTCTTACTGAAAATGAAAATACAAATGGGGGAGAAAAAAGAAAAGTCACTAATCCATCACGTAAGACCCGGGTCCAAACCAACATCTTAAGATTTCAGCTATCGCAACAGTAGTGTCTAAATGCCACCTTTTCCACTCTCATGTTTCAAAAGCTTATTTTATCAATTCCTCCTAGGAACTGGGGAATGTTTTTCGTCACATAACTGTGGAGTCTGTTTGGTTTTGGCACAGAGCGATTATCTGATGCCTTCAGTTCCAGTGCCAGTGGGAGAGAACAGGAGAAGTCCCTCAGCAGGCCCTGGGCAGCTCCCCTGCCAAGGCTGTGTTTGAGCAGGGTGGGTGTAAAAGCAGCCCAGGTCTCCTATAACACTGCAGAGAAGTCAGTAAATTTACAGTCACCCAACCATGAAAATCTGGCCATCAAGACCAAAAAGCTTTCAAGCCATAACAATCATTAAACAATTAATTCAGTGTGTGCACATGCACTGAGGCTGCTCAACTTCTAACACACAGACAGAGACACAGACATTCACTTGTGGTTCTTTCTCACTCCACTGACATTCTGCCTGTGGGACGTTATATTTCTCCTGGATAATGTTATTACATATTTTATTGACGTCAATAACCTTGTTTTTCGAGGACAGTAATAACTTCTGGCTATTTTTACTTATGAGCAGGAGTTTGCAAATATTAATTGAGGTCCACGATCCTTCGTGGCAATAGTTACCAGAATGTTCAGAAAGGAACATCACAACTTCTTCTGTAAATAGTGCCAGGCCAAGAACAAACATAAATTTAAGTTAGCTTTTCAGTTGTTCTCACTGTGGTTTTTTTCACTCCACGAGCCAGTAAAAGAAGCAGCTATAATAAAACACTTCTATTTTACCCTTTTCCACATGATCAACCTTATTTCAGCTGCAAGAGAATAACAAGCGTTTTGGGAAATGTGTAGGAAAGCAAAAATGATTAAATGATATTTTCTCAGCTTTCAAAATGCAATGTTTGAAGGCAGCAAATTGGGTAAGGAAAGGGAACATTCTTATTCCCTCCTCGGTGTCCCTGTGCAGCTGAGCTCTGCTTTCTCAGCCTGACCCTGCCAAAGGTGGACAGAGGGGGTACAGATGCACAAACCCCTGTAACAGAGCTGCTGCACCAAGGGACACTGTGTTATGAAGCTGTTCTCCCATTTCCAAGTATTCCATGTATTCCATGTCCAAACTGATAATAATAACAATAAAAAGGGGATGTGTTTTGCCGTGGGCCACTCTAAAACATCTCAGACCTTTCCAAAGCACCTCGTTCCGCTCTGATTTAGCTCTCCCATTTCATTGCTCTCTTTTCCTGCTGCCTACTTGTTCTATGCATCCCTTCTCACAAGACACCTTGACACAATTTCTTCTCCTTTTGGGCAACTCCCAGTGAATTTCCTTTTCCCTCTTGCCATTCTTCAGGGAATGGGATCCATGGGAAGCTACAGAATCCTGTGGTAGCAAAGGAAGCTGAGGTTCCACCAAAATCAACACCTCTGCTGATGAGGAACAAAGTCACTCAATTCAGGCCCTACAAAATCAATCAAGGCCTTTATAATCAGACTGGAGAGCCATTTATTGTAACACCTGGAACATGAGTGACCAAAAACTCCTTACTGAGGATACAAACAAAGACAGCAAAACCTCACAGTATCATAAACAAAGAGCTCTTTTGTACAGTGATAATTGGAGTTTTTCTCCTCAATACAGTCCTTTGTTCACTTTAATGTTCACCCAATGAGCTTTAATGCATTTATAATTCAATCTTTGACTGCTTGGCTATGAATAAAGGATTAGGCCTGATAGGAAAGGTCACGTTGACCTTGAGAGCTATCAAGTGACAAGACATTTTAGCAATGGAATAAACAGTTTAAATACATCAAAGATCCTAATGATGGAGGCAAACATACAATCAAATGATACTTTGTTCTACGAATAAAAAGTTTATGTTGTCTCTTGCAACTCTGGCAATGCAGTGATTTTTATGTATTCTCTGTCAACTTGACAACCCAGTTTATCATTTACAGCTATTTTTTCTGAGCAGTTTCCACCACATAAAGTTTGCAAGCCCCAAAATACAGATCTCTTCAGCAAAGCACATTTACAACACCTGCCCTGTTATTAAATTCCATCAATAATCTTTGTACAAATGGGATCATACCTTTATTTCTAACTCATCCGTAAATCACCTCTACCCCAGCCACAATTTGCACAAATGTAAATGCAGAGAAAATGTGTAGAAACTGGAGTTTCTAAGCACTTTTTTGAAGGGGAAATTTGTCTCAAACACGTCTCAATGCTGCTTCCCAGAGAAGCAGGTCCTACACTTACTTACAGATTGTTTCATGATGCATTTCTGCACATAACAGGAAAAGAATCCCAAAAGCAATGAGAGGTCAGTTTTTG
Source organism: Petroica traversi (assembly GCA_025920805.1). Taxonomy (NCBI): domain Eukaryota; kingdom Metazoa; phylum Chordata; class Aves; order Passeriformes; family Petroicidae; genus Petroica; species Petroica traversi. The sequence continues at coordinate 2,926,120 of JAHLSL010000010.1, forward strand.
GTAAATTCTGTGAATATGGAAAATAACAAAATTTCACAGCTTCTCCCCTAAAAAAAGTCACTTTCTTTTTTCCCTTTCAGACTACTGTCTGGCAGCTGTTGACGAAACCTGGATTTTTAATGGCCTGCATAAACTTGGCTGACAAATTCCCAGTAGTTAAGACCCATCTACCACACAGCACTGACAGATGACAATGCCCTCTGAGTTAGGATCACTGCTCTAAAAATCCTCTGTGCTCTTCCCAGCCCCATCAAAACCCATTTATTTATTTATTAATGAGCTTCCAATGAAGATTAACACTTATCCCAGTGAAACTGGGAGACAGAAGATGCCTTTTTCCTTATTATTTTCTGGATAAACCCAAACAACAGATCCCAACAGTTAGTGCTGATGGCAGCAATGTGGTACTTCAGAAGTTTAACCTCAGAAGGCACACGAAATCACAAGCAGCTGAAGGACAGACAAAAGCAAATTCTGCAATGAAACCATTCTGGCCTGTCCCATCAAATGATTGGAAATGTAACAGGGATGGCATGTGACAAAAGCCATTTGAGGAAGCTGTGCCAGTGTCCTGGGGCTCTGCTTGGCAGCAGCTGCTCTGTCCCTGCCTCTGGGAGGCTGCAGAAGCTCTGAGTCCATCCCCAGGGCCACTGCAGCCTCTCCAGCACAGCCAACCTGGGCACAGCCAGCAGGGATATCTTCTGGAGCCAGGGCACAGCTGCTGGCCTCTCCATTTCTTGAAGGAAAGGGATGTAACAACCTCTTCTGTGAGATAAATTATGAAAAAAGCAGTAAAACAACAGAACTCCAGTGACAAGTGCTGCTGGGAGGGTACAGCCTTTCAATTTCTGCCAGGGATTTTCTCAAACATATTCTGTTCTCCACTTCTTTTCTTCTTCCTGAAAAAAACGATCTGGGAAAGGATCTCACAGGCTGCCCTGTGATGCTGGGCACGGCAGGGTGGGAGAAGGGAACTTCAGAAAGCTGGATGTGCTGTGTGCAGAGCAAGGCAGCAGAGAGCAGACCCAGAGAGTGAAAAGCTGCCCACATTCAGCTGTAGCACCATAGCTCTGCTTTCTAAACTCTGAGAAGTGAAAACAAATTTGAACTGGTTTTGTACATTACTCAAGGACATTGACACACTGTAATTCACTCAACAACATTGGCCAAGCTGGACATTTCTAAGATTTGAAGATTTTATATAAAATCCTATTCTTTTTACACACTAAAGCCTTCCATGCACCTCTAGTGAACTAGGCAGGTTAAGCTGAACTGCACTGCTTTCTGGTGTTTACGAGCAGGAAATTAGTAATCATTTTCTTCCATCCAGGTAGGTTCACTTGGAACCTGAATTAAAAAGCGATTTTCAATAATGCACTGGGTGTCTGAACAAGCCTTTTCCACAATAACACCGCTGATTTAAGAGGGATGATACTTCACAGAACACAATCACATCAGAAGGGTTCTTATTATAGTAACTCCTCTATAACTGGAGCATTAAATAAGTTCTACTGTGTTATTAAAAAGTCTTGAAAATACTCTTTGAAGTTACTTAAAGTTACATTATGGCCCTATCACTTCTTTCGGGAGAAGTCACACCTGGGAGCTGGGGAGAGGCACAGAATAACAAGGTTGGTGTGACAGCTCCACTACAAGAACCACCAAACCCCTTTTGTGCATAACATCCTGACCCACGGGCAAAGCACTTCTTAAGCCCCAGCAAACCTGGCTTGTCTCCTTCCAGGGCTTCTCAGACCTCTTCTGACCACACAGCAAGAGTCCCAGTCCTTTTTACATGTTTTTTGCAGTGCTTTTTGCTGCCTTGGGATAAATCTCCTGCCAGGGAAGCAAATGAGTGAGGCAGGGAGAGAGGCCCGTCCCTATAAGTGGCTGATCTTTTCTCATTTACTATGGTTTTGATTTGGCTTTTGATATTTCTGAGGAGAGGCTGATGGCATTTTTTGTCTCAAATGTCACACTGCACATCAGAGTTCAGGCAGCAAGATGAAGATGACTGACCCAAACCTCTCCATTAAATAAGGATCAGTGAGAGAAACTTGACTTCTGCCCTTCCAATTGAAGTCCTTCAGGAAATCAATCCTATTAAGTACCATTCACAGAAGTACCTATAAGCAAGTGGCAGAACAGACTAAACAAAATCTCTGCATTTTGCTCATTTACATCCAAGAATTTACCTTGCATGGAGTTAAAAAATCCCATAAACCCAAAATTATGTAGGAACACTGTGATAAATTACTCAAGGTGTAAGAAAACTTCAGTTGGTGATATGTGTGCAGTGCAGGGATGAAGATCATAACCAAGACAAGCAGCAGGGTTATTTTCCACTGCAGAGCAATGGGAGGTGGGCAGATCCCAGCTTGCCAAGGGACTTTTCCAAATGGCACAAAGTACTTGCAATTTGTGTTTTTACTGACTGCTCCCCCCTACTCTCCACACACTGAATGCCTCCTCAGCTTCTTGGCTCATTTTAAACCCCCAAGAGTGAAAGCCTGATTTTAACAGAGCCGTGTAATTCTTCCCAAAGGAGCTTTTCAGCTGCAGTTTCTGCATACATCACCTAAAAGACATGAATCCCTTGTTTAAAACCCTGTGGTCCCATTAAGAAATAAGCCCCCCAAAAAATCAATGCCTGTAGAACCTTGGAAACTTAGGAAATACAGTTTGATGTTCTCAGTGCTCCCATCTGGAATGGGAAGTAGGATTACTTTCCTGCTTCACTTGATAATGCTCAGAAATTTTAGTCTCTAGTCTCAGTGCATAAATGAATCAATAACATTATTTCAAAATTGAAGACACACCCCAGTAAGTTTTTAAATCAAATTGTTCTTTATGTCTGGCTTCCTGACAGTGGTAATGCATCGCATGCCCCTCGTTCCACAAGCAGTGAAAATTCAAGGGAAATTTGAGTCCCAGGATAGGCCAGACAAAGCACTGACAGCAATATTGTATTCCCTGGATAAATCTTCACAATTTCAACCTTCACAGATTTCTCTTTGTTTAAGCACATGACTGACAGCTTTGCAAACCTGAATCATGTCAATTTTCCACCAAATACAGCAATTAGGCAACAACATTTACATCCTCTACACCCCACATCAGGCAGAAGGAGGTCAGCAGGACTGGCTCACTTTGCAGCTAAAGATGAAAAGCTTTAACACTTTAAATGGAGCTTTATCCCAAACTTCAAAAACTCCAAACTGCACAAGGAGAGGTGGTGGTTTTGATGTAAGTGAGCTTAAAGCTTCATTTCCAGATGGGGCAGAAATGATTTGACACATTTGTTAGTTGCTTAGGATCAGGGAAATCTAAAGTACAGTTCGGAATGAAAACATTGTCACAAACGGTACAAGTATAATGAAAAGTTTTGCCAAGATAATTGAAATGATAACTAATGGAAAGCACCCACCCTGCCTGTTCTTGCACTGTCAAATCAGCAAAATACACAAATACTTAGAGGGATGTGAGGGATACACTGCACATATCAGACCACGGGAAGGAAAGCACTGTGAGCAGGTTCATAGCAAACAAAGCAGATGGTGGCACCTTCTCAGCTCTCTGAAAGAGCTAATGCAGCACCAGCACTTTGTGAATCCAGCTGGAAAATGGGCAATTACTCCTGGTTTTGCATCCTGGAGGTTTTGAGCAGAACCACCCTTCCCAATCACAGAGTAATTAGTCCTCCCCAGCTCCCCATGTGTTAATGGCTCTGTTGGTGACGGGGTCTCACATAAATGGCACCTGGACAAAGAAACCACCAGATGTTAATTGGAGCTACAAAGCTCTGCTCCAGGACAGTGACTCACCTGCTCTCTCCCCCTCATCAATTTTATTTTGAAGTTTGAATCAGAGAAACAAAAACTGGGGAAAGGAAGTGTTGGGTCCAGCTTTTTCTCACCATCAACACCCATAGTCAAAGAATCTGTGCTTTGTTAAGCCTCAACATCTTCAACCAGAGTCCCTCTTGTCAGACCAGTGAACTCAAAAAGAATCTATTCTGTCCACTGCACTTCAGAGAAAACCCCTAGCACATAAATCCATCTGGATGGAAAACAGGGAACTGTTACCAGAGGGTTCTTTTTTTGCCTTAATAGCAGAAGAACCTCAGAACTAAATGAATAATATAATTTCATTATATTATCTGAGAACATGCTGGTAACCTCTAACATCACTGAAACTTTGGCTCCAGAAAGATTTTTTTTTTTTTACCAAGGTATCATTTCATAACAAATTATGTTTAAACAGTCTGATTCATTTTAGCAGACCAAAATGCCATGCTCAGACCAGACAGTGGTGAAATAATCTCTCTAATAAACTGAGACTGCAAAGAAAAAGTAGTTCACCTCTCTATATGAAAATTTAATCTGTATTCTTATATTTTTCCTGCAGCCAAGAAGGAAAAATAATCAGATCTGACCACCTCCCCACAGAACAGCAATTCTGGTATTTGATTACCTTTTAAAAGGCAATTCTAATTCAGTTTTTTAAAGTTCACCTACAGCAAATTGCTGCCAAGAAATGGATGGCCAGTTTTTGAGAGTTATTTCCTTGAAATGTTTCCCTAAACCAACACAGCTCATGACAGACCTGCAGTGAGTGATCTCTTGTGAACAGACCGTGCCTCCTGTTTGCTTTTCCATCCTTCAGCCTCAAAGCCATCCTTAGGAACTGGGAATGTAGCTCACAGGGAAATGTGGCATCTTCATGAAAAGTTTCTTTTAGGGATATGAGAGTGAGGATCTTGATTCAAAGTTTTGAAGTTTCCCACCCCACTGACTGCATCCAGGTTTTCTCCTGGATTTGCACTGTTACAGGACAGGTGAGAATCTAGTGGTGAAGTTAAAGATGAATCTCACCTATGAGGTAATTACATTGAAAAAAAGGAAAGCTACTCCACTCGAATGCCAAATCTGTTAGAAAGCAGTGGGTATTTCACCTGTGTATACCTAATTGTCTACTTTCCTAAAATTAGCTTTCCCATGACAGCCAGCTGAGGTTTCTAATAGCCTGTCCTTCTGTCATTGTTCTATATCTAACTCTGGAAAAATACACAAAACTTGCTTGCTGAAATGCTTTATCCAACAGTTACTTAATGAGAAATGTCTTTTTATCTTCCCCCACCCCCCACCCTCTCATATATAGATTTTACTGAATTTTCTGGATTTAATTTTAAAAATCCCCAAATAACCTGTGATTTGTTCAATGCCTGTTTTCAAAGCACATAAAATGTTTTGTAAATGTTTGTTAAGAAGCCAAACTATGAAGACTGATAAAAAACAACAACTTCACCTCAAACAAAGTCTGCATGTAAGAGCTGGTGTGTTTGGAGGAGGGAAGGCTGCACTGTCTGTAACTAAGAGGAGATTTCTCTGCTTGCAAGGGAATGGACGTTGGTAGTGCAGGGATGCAGAGCTGGCAGCTCTGGCTGTGTGGGATTTGAGACACACACAAAGCATGACAAGATTTACAGGCTGGGAGTGGGAAGGAGACACAAGGAGGAGGCAGCTCATGGGCGAGCGTGGGAGGAAACAGAGAGACAGCAAGGAGGCTCTTCCAAGGTAGCTCCTGAGGGTCTCTGGATTCTGAAATCCAGAGGAGGGGAAAGCTTTCCCATCAAGAATCAGCTCCAAACCCAGCCTGGACACTCTGAAGGGAATAAAACCAGCAAAAATAGAAAGACTGGCACAAAACAATTCCACCCACAAAAACCTCCCCAGTTTACATCAGTGAAGGATTGGGTGCAAAGGAAAAGTGCTGCAGCAAATAAAGGCTGTGGAGATGGTGGGAGTTGGAAATGACAACCTCATGGAGTCCTCAGCCCCCAGAGCTGCCCCGAGCCCGAAAGCCCCGAATAAGCCCACTCATGCCGTGCCCAGGAAATCACACGGCTTTGAGCTCGCCCGTCTCGGGCAAAACAAAAGCTTCTGTGACTCACGGCACGAGGCTGAATGCTGAAATTCCCTGCAGAACTCCTGAGTGTGTCTTTTGAAACAAAGTGCTTATTACCAGGGACTTGTCGTCCCAAGATCAACTGGAACCTTGACATTTGCTTATTTTCTTTCAGAAATCCACCTTGCTCGGTTATTATGTATTGAAGGCTTGATGGTTGCCAGCAGTTCCAAGGGTACAAACCACCAAGCAAGTGCCACAATGTGGTAATATTGAAGCTGCAGGATGTAAGGCTGCTGAAAGAATAAATAAATACTATTGGTACAGAGGGCTTTAAGAAGGAAAAACCCCTGGGTTTCCCAAAGAAAAATAAAAAGCAAGCCTTGCACAACTTCATTCTACAGAAAACTTCTATGAAATACATCCCTTTGCTTTGCTTGGCTGTCACCTCATGAAGGCTGGAAAGGGAATGGATGCCAGGAGGAGACAGTGGGGAGGTCTGGCTGGGTAAGGGTGAATTGAACTCCTCTTCACCAACAGCCCCAGACAGCTGGTGGCAACCAGAAGAGTTCTGCTGTCAGCCTCAGTGAAACACCCTGCAGAGCTGCAGGATGCTGAAGGTATCTCTAAAGCTGTGCTAACCATAGCCAGGTGGGATTTTCCTAAACTCATGCCATGTGTGTCCCTGAACTGATCCACAGGCATTAAAAGCAGAGCACATTCACCTCACCACCTCTCCCTCCCAGTCCCACACACCTGCAGGGACTACATCCAGTTCTCCTGGCTTTTTCTTTATGTAATAAGGTGCTAGAATAGGTGCAGAGGTGGTTAAAGAAGTGGTTGCTCCTTCACAATGCCAGGAGGTTTATGGGGAACAAGGACAAAGTAAGATATCAGTGACTTTTGGCTGAATTCTCCAGGGAGGTGAGCACAGTGACTCTTCATGTCCCAAAGGACACTAAAATCGTGGCTGTGTGCAGCCTGGAAACCTCCTGGGAACAGAAAACAAGGCACTTGCTTCCCTGTGGATTTAATAGCACCATATATTGCCAAGCTGGGGAAGCTTCAAGGTCACTGGACAATATTTAAGATGCTGATACTTAGTCATGCAATAACAATGTCAACTGCAATTAAATGCATTTGAATTGAGGTCTCTGAATGCCTCGCACAACACACTTTTTCAACCGTGGGATAAAAACCTACTTTAGGGTTCATTTCAGAAGTGTCTGGTGCAGAATGATGCCCACAGTTTTTCATATTTAAGTTAATACAGACATTTTTAAATACACTTGTAAATAAAGTATGGCTGGGAACAGTCTTGGTGATAGCACTGGGATCAGACACAAAATGTGTGATGGTATAAGAACCATCATGATGAGGAGAGAAAAACAGGCTTTCCACAAGTGCCCTTCCCATAGGGGGTGTGCTCTGAATGTCCCCTGATTGCAAAGATGGTCAGGGCTCTGACACTGAGGAAGGAGGGACTCACTGCAGTGGGAAGAGCAAGGATTCCAGAAGGAAAAGGGAAAAGTCACAGTGGGGAGTCCCCTGACTGTGCCTAGGCCATCTCAGTATGGGAATTTTTCTGCCAACAAGCACTGCAAGGTGAACTCAGCTCTCCTTCTTCCCCTGTTAATAAAAGTCAAATCTTGTGCTCTTGGTTTTTGAGCCGCTGTTTCTCTGCTGCAGCCCCTGGAGGAACCCCCTTCCTGCAGCCCCTGGAGAAATCCCCTTCCTGCAGCCCCTTGAGGAATCCCTTCCTGCAGCCCCTGGAGAAATCCCCTTCCTGCAGCCTGTGCCCCAAATTTGGCTTCAGCAGCCGAGTCCCTCTCCCAGTCCCTCTTCCAGCCCTGCTCAAAGCCTTTTGCCTCTCCTCCAATATCCTTTCCAAAATCCCACTGGGTCACTTGGCAAAAACAGTGGCAAGCCTTGCCCGACTGCCAATCACCCCTCCAGGGCTTTCTCTTCCCTCTTCCTTCCCTTACTCAGAATATTCTCAGCAAAACCCTCTCGGTGCCTCTCTGCCAGTGCAACTTGGTAATAAATACTTTTACTCTGAGCCCCTGAACCTCTGCCCCAGCTCACAATTGTGGCCTTGTCTATTCTAAAATAGCTTTTATTTTAATTTCTTACATCCCTCTCTCCTCTTGCCTGCATCTCTTATTTCCTGCTTTCTCTGTGCATCACTTCAGGAGCAGCAAAGATTTGTTGCTCACACATCGAGGGCCGCTGCTTCTGTCTAAAGTGTTATTTATAAGGATTGGAAGGCTTTTTCCTGATGAGAATTTCTGGTAAGGTTTGGGTGTTGCCAATCTTCTTTGCAAACAGATCTTTGAAAATTAGCTTTTAAAGCCTATGAGAGCAAAACAGTCGAAGAAAAATTTATTTTTAAACTCCAAACTCTTTGGAAGTATTTTTTATAACATGTGTGGCAAGTCCTGTGAACACTCCAAGCAGCCAACGAACTGATGAGAAATGAAGGCTTTTTTTAGCTGTTGGGTCCTGCCTTCATTTTAGGGACACGGCCCTGGTTGCCCCTAGGTCATGTGCAGCCTTTGACAAATGGAGAATTCAGCCTTCCAGAATTAGGCACTCTGAATCACACCTTTCAGGATGCATCACATATCTAAGGACAGTGTGTGAATAGCTGGAGTTTCTGGAAACACAGAGCTCCTAAAACCCCTTCCACTAGAGATGGTAAAAACAGGAGTTCCTGAGCCTCAAGCCCCAGTCTCCATTTACGATGGTTGTTTTGAGCCTGACTCAACAATAAAAATATCTACCTTTTCTTTCTTTTTTTGGGGGGGTGGGAATAAGATCTGTTTGTCTTTTTCACGGTAGATATAAAGCAAGCTTTACATCTTGTAAGATGCTCGTGTCCTGTTTACCCAGCTAGAACAATAGAAATCCAAGTAAAAACAGAGGTTTTGCTGACAGGCAATAAACTCGGAGCTCGTTCTATTCCACTGTCAGGAACTGGGAAAACAGGCAGCAGGAAGATTTGGACACCCACAAAACACCAAGAAGAATTTGGCATTTCGCTCAAAAACCCAGGGGAAGACCCATCTCTGTTCCAAAGAGCAGCATGTGGAGGGAGGGATTTCAGCAGCCCACAGATCTGCCCACTCTCCATCAGCAGCACGATGGAGAGAGGGCAACAATTCCCCCTCTCCCTTCATTACCCAGCTGGAAAGGGATGGAAGGGCAAAAGGAGTAACCAGGTCAGGATATGATGCTTTAATTAAGGGGCTGTGAGTCCCTCAAAGCAGCAGGAATTCCTGAAACCCCACCTGGTGCCAAATCCTGCCCCATCCATGGTGGGTTTGCTCATTACGTGGAGCAGCTTTGAAGGTGCTTGGAAATAAAATGCACATTTCTCTGCTAGCTGTAAATCCTTTGTCACCTGGCAAATGGGGTTTATTTTCCTACCACTTTTACTCATAAAAGTACTGCTATTCTGCTTAAATTTACATTGTGTTTTTATTGTGGAGACTGTGGAGGTTCAGAGTTCTCAGCAATGCTGTTGTAACTCAATCTGAGTTGTGAGGATTTCCAGACAAATTCCTTATCAGGATATTATTGCCACTGTTAAAACCCAGAATAAAGAAAATTACTTGTTAGGTTTTGAGAAAAAAAGAGCTATGGGACTTTAACATGACATTTCATTAATATTCCTTGTAGTGTTTATATTACAAGCTCATTAACAAAACACCAACAAAGTAATTATTCTGGGGAGTTTTTTTGGTTCTCTAAAGAGTATAATTCAATATGAAGATAATTCTTTGCATTTCTGTATTTCTTTGTCTTTTTAGTTTGCAAATAAGATATCAAAAGTGGGAATGAAAGCATTCTACTGTAAAGCGCTTTGAAAAGAATAGACTATCAAATTAATTCTGTGAGTAATCAAAAGAATACACTTTATTATTTTTCTTTATGTGCCTACTAATGATATCATTTTGTTTATTTCCGAGGACAAAAGTACTACTCTCCAAAAAGTGCTTGTAAACCCAGGATATCAAGAGTTAATCAGATGGAATAAACATCAAGAATTTTATTATTAAAGTCAGTGAAATTCTTCCATTTGCTTCATACCAGTTGACTAAAAGGGACTTCAATGTTGATAAAACTCTTAAGAACACAGTCAGCCATGGACTAAGCAGGACTTGTTTTAATAAGAGCTCACCATGCCCAAATGGAAACCATTTCTAGTCCCTTCACCACCTGCACTATGGGAATGCTATCAAGCAAATTCCAGAAAGAGAAGAGAAATAGGAAAAACTTCCAGTGCTAGCAAAATTTCAAGAAATTTAGAAGACCTTTATACAGTTTAAGAAAATAATATTTCAAAATCTAGAGTTGGACAATCAAAATAGTAAAACCCCAGCAGTATTTATATAATTTTAGGTAACTTTTTCTCTATGTTTTCTATGACTCACCGATAGGAAAAAAAAAATCCAACTACTTTATTTAGAAAAAAAAAGAATGTTCTGTTTGAAACAAAAAGAGCACTAGACGGTATTTCCCTTCTCCAGAACTGTGAATGACAAAATAAAAGAGCCAGGCTCTGGAAGACTTGTTTTCTTTCTCCCTGGTGTTTGTGTGACTCAGCCAGCACTACCAGCAGTCTCCAAAATGTCTGCAAATGGGGGAACTGAGAGCAGCACAGCCAAATCCCAGCTTAGGGTGAGCACTTTCCAAAGGGGATGCTGCTCCTCTGCATCCATTAACAAATTTATGGAAATCACTGGCAGTCTGAAAGCCATGGTTCTGTTTCTCTTGCCCACCAAAGAGAGGCTTAACTAAGAACGAGCAGCATCTTTTATTTATCACCTGAAAACCCCTCACAGTTTCTGTTCCACGCTCTGCCAAACACAATCAACAGGTGAGTGCCACGGGGCCAGCACTGAGGAAAATCGCAGGGCTGCAGGAAACAAAACTGATGGTGCTGCACGCACAGGGGTAGCGGGTGATGATGAGCTTTGGACAGGAGGAAACAGCACCGGGGATGGAAACCCAGGGAGAATTTGAAGCAGCTTGAATGAAATATCAGAAACCAGAGGAGGCCATGAAGCTGATGTGAGGGGTGCAGCACCTTTCCTAGACAGGCTGAGGGAATTGGGGCTGTTCAGCCTGGAGAAGACCTTAGAGCATCTTCCAGTGCCTAAAGGGGCTCCAGGAGAGCTGGAGAGGGGCTTTCCATAAGGCTTGGAGTGACAGGACAAGAGGAATGGCTTTAATTGTCAGAGAGTAGGTTTAGATTGAATATTAGGGGAAAAAAAAATTCCTGTGAGGGTGGTGAGGCCCTGGTACAGGTTGCCCAGAGACTCTGTGACTGCCCCATCCCTGGGAATGTTCAGAGCCAGGCTGGGTGGTGTTTGGAGCAACCTGGGAAAGTGGAAAGTATCCCAGTCCATGGCAGGGGGATGGAACAAGATGAGCTTTGAGGTCCCTCCCAACCCAAACCATTCAGTGATTCTATGATTATGTGAGAATTTAATATAATTATAGCCATGATAGATATGAGGGATGCAAGGTCCGCAGGGAAAATAATATCGTTTATTAGAATAATTGATGCAGTTGGAAAGGATATAAATTTCTAATAGAGCACATTTTACTTCGTGCAATCTATGTATTCCTTTCAAAATGTGTCTGGATGATAACCGCTTTCCAGCAAGGCAGAAATTGCCTCATTATCAGTAAAATATTCAAAGTGATGGTGTACACAGCATTGTCAAATGTGGGAAATCATGAAAGTGGGGAGTGAAGCAAAAAGAGAAGATTCCAGATTTCAGCTAAAGGATTTTCAGGTCAAGCTTCCTTGGCAGAGTCAGATAAAAACTTGCACTTTTTCAACGCAATCACAAATGGCCACAAGAAAAGCCAAGAGCATGGCTGAGCCTCTGTGTGCATCAGGGGGCCAAGTCCCATTGAATCCCAGCAGGAAGTTGGGAAAAAACCTGGAAAAGGTTGCTTTCCAACCGGCCTGTAGTTTCTGGGACACTTTGTACAAGCACAGGGACACTTTGTGTTCCTCCATTCTCCTGGCACAGCCACCTCGCTGCTTTCTTCCTTTTCCCACAGCCCTCAGTATCAGGACCCTTGTAGCTGATAAGCAACATGTGGTGGGAATGGCTTTGAGCACCAGCCTTCTCCCCAGAAGAATATAATACAAGAAAGATCCAAATTCAGCTCAACTTCTTTGGTTATTTGGCTCCAAAATACAGAACAATCCACATATGTTCGTTTTAATAATGCATCAAGGCTCCTTCTGAGTTCCCAAGAATTATTCCCTCTTTCAAATAATCTCTCAAATTTGTAAGAAATGACCTTAATTTCTTTCTGCGCTAGAAGTGCAGATTCCCTCTCAATTACCTGCATATCTGTCGGAAGTTGGATTATTTAAAGCTCTCAAATTATTCAGCCACCAGAACTTAATTCATTTAATGATTACATGCAAAATGATTACATGAACTTTTGAACCATTTCAGTTCAATGGGCTCTTAATTGTTCTTTAGCAGCCCTGTAATAACTGGAAATATTTTCTTAAACCGTGGCAAAGCTGAACTGAGATGTGTAATCTGGAGCTCAGTTTCTTCACAAATACTTCATTTTTGTTGCCACACATGTATTTATAACATCATCCTCAGAATTATTTCTACACTGCCAGGACTTTGGGAGAAAGTATTCACCAGTTCATATTAAATTCCAAACCATGAGGGCCAGGCCTTCAAGGCAGGATAACTCAGCAGAACTCCAGTGATTCCAGGGCTGCTCATCTATGTGCCAAACAAAGCTCGTGCTGAAGATCTGCTAATTCTGTTTCCTCAGGAACACTGGGTCATTTCACTTTCCACAAATGCTTCAAATGCTCCAACACTTCAGCACAAAGGGATTAGAAAAGCAGAATTAATTCTCACATAACTCGCTTGACCATACTGACGACTCTTACCAATTACAAGCACGTAACCCCTGCCCACGGCTGACGTTTGGAAAACACGAGGAGGAATTACAAACTCTCCTGGTTAGAAGGGTGAAATATTTTCAGTAACGAAAAACTGCCTGGAAATGGATGGCATTTTTAGTTAGGAGGCACACACACAACCCTGTAAGTAAAGCTTTCTTATATCTTCTGCTATCAGTGGCTCTGGATTTCAAAAAATTAATTATTCATCTTCCCCGGCTCCTTGACAGCCTTTGCATTAATTTTGAGAATAAAAGTAATTCGCTTTGAGTGGAAGAAGAAGCCTGAAGTACAGACTTACTGAGCTCTATTAGTAGAAATAAAAAGGTGAAAGAGTCTAAAATTCAGATAATCAGTCTTGAGGGTGGCAAAAAAACCATCAGCAAGATGCTTCACCCAAGCTTGTCATTGCTTACACAACCCCAGAAGATGGCAAGAGATAACCCCTTTTTCCTGACTTAAGATCTTCAATTTAGAAACGTGGATGCAGGAAATCACTGCCAAACTCAATCCAAACCATCACATTTGACAGCAAAATCTGCATTCCCTATAAACAATGTGGGAAATCTGCCTCACCAAGATGAATTTAATTCTTTAAGGGTTGCAGTTGTGACCATGGATCACAATGGTCGTAGAAACAGCTTGGAGGAGTCAGTTTGCAGAGACACAAGAGCTTTGGAAAGGATTATTTATAGATTATTTGAAGGCAGTTTTTAATAAGACAGAAAGATAAGGCAGCATGAAGAGCAGCACAACTGAGCATGAGAGTAGAGTTAAAACCTCATATTCCTATTGTGTAGACCCGAGATGGAAACTGCTGCTGTCTTTCAAGACTGACAGCTGTAAATTTATTTATTTAAATGAAAGTTCTCTGTTGAGGGACCATTCTGAACAACTGATACATGTAAAGTACAAAACCCAGCTGAATCAGCACGTGCAAAGCAGGAGCATGTGGCAAGTGAGATGAAAAAAATACCTATAACCAATAAAACTTCTTGGAAGATTTACAGCAAAGCAGTTTCACAAAATTCAGTGGCACCAGAACAATTTGAAATGAGCAAATAAAATACTCCAAATTAGCTATCTGAAGTTTTCATATAAAATACTGATGCTCCTCAAACTACCACAGGAGAATTCATCACTTCTTTAAAAAAATTATTATCGTCTTCCCAATTTTAATCTTTTTATAATGCATGCAATGTTTACCTTAAAAGAGAGTGCTAGATCATTTTCTGAATTTTTAAAACTATTTATCATTCTTTCCCCTCAATAAAGATTCATTAAGGTTATTATACAAAGAAAAACTTGTTATTTGCCCCTCTGCTGCAACCCTGTATTCTGGCAAAACGTGAACTGCATCTGCTTGCCACTATTTTGATATTTAAGGCGAGCCAGAACTGCAAATTTAGTATTTAAATCATGTAATAAAACAGAAGAAACCCATGCCATTACATGACTTCTTGCTTTCTCTACCTTCTCATCCTCTTGTACAAATCTATTTTGTTTGGCATAACTGGAAAACAAGAGTCCAGGTGTGAAGTTCAGTCTTTCATTGGCCTCAGTGAATAAACTTGTCTCAAAAGAAAATAAAGGAAGGAGGCAAAAAGACAATTAGGACTCTGTGCCTTATGGCATTAGCACAGCAAATGTGCGTTCTTGATCTTTTTCTACAAATCCCATCTATCATTTTCAGCCTGGGTCAGGAGTGGCACTTTGTTTTTAAGATAAACGTTCTCTGCAGTGGTGCTGGCTCTGTAATTCCCATCCTGCCTCAAAGGCCTGCCACCTTTCTGTTGACAGATTTTATTTTTTAATCTCTACAAACAGGACCTTTTTAATGCTGATCAAGTATTTTCCCCTAAAAATGACATATTTAAGCAAAGCTGTGTGTTACAGTTCATCTCTACAGACACCTGCCCACTCTACATCCAGCAGGGAACAGGAAAACCTGGAGAGCTTCAACAGGGCTGCAGGCACCATCCTGCACTTTTATGAGTATCTTTACAGATGATACAGAACAGTACAAACAACCCTCACAGCCAAGACAAAGCCAAACAAACAGAGAACATTTAAATCACTTTTTCCCTGATACAAATATTAGACAAAAAACCCACTAAGAGAAGAGTTACTCAGTGGCTGATTGCCTGTTTTATCT
Source organism: Petroica traversi (assembly GCA_025920805.1). Taxonomy (NCBI): domain Eukaryota; kingdom Metazoa; phylum Chordata; class Aves; order Passeriformes; family Petroicidae; genus Petroica; species Petroica traversi. The sequence goes on from JAHLSL010000010.1 coordinate 2,941,143, forward strand.
AAAAGCTTCTTCCTTCATTGGTGCTCAGATGTTTGATAGAGAAGGACACGTTAATGTCATCCACTGCACAATGCCATGGAAATGTCTGGGATCTGTCTCGGCATTTGTGGGGACACAAGGATTTGCAGGGCAACAGCCTTGCCAAGATCACACCCTACTGCAGCTTGAATAAAACAAATCTAAAACAAGCTACCTGAAAATATGTGCTAATTTCAGCTCATAAATCTAACTCATCTGCAAGGAAACTTCCTGGGAAAAAAGAGCATCCTGTTTGCCAGCTTCAAAACTTCCAGGCAATTCAGTTGCCTGGGTCATTTTAGCCACAGTTTAGGACAGTTTGATCCAGGTCTCACACTCCTACAGAGTATGACAATACTGGTGTTATTTCAACATGACTTCCCTAAAGGTCAGTGCTTTCCCTGCCCTGTACAGGCAGAGACATCCCAGCAGTTCCTCAGGGATGCCAGGCAAGTCTCTCAACCAGCAGACAGGATTTGTTTAAAGGTACACTTATAAAAAATAAAAAGGCTCAGCCTCTAGGCAATTTCTGGTTTGTTCACTCATTTATTTTGCACAGGAGAGCACAAAAGCATCATTTCCAACAGAAAACATAAAATCATAGTTAACACACTAAATCCCTAAAGAAGAGTAGACTGGTTTTTCTCCCTGAAACAGGCAAGAGAAAAAGATCTCTGTCACACAAAGCAACCGAAGAAGAGCTACACAGATAAGGCAGTTCAAAAAAAAAATTAATTATTTTATAACTAAGAGGACAATTACTGAGAAATTTGACATTCACCACCATCCAGCTCCTCAAGGACAGAACTACTACAGTAAATCCAGCTACCCTGACTCCCTGCTTCAGCATCACCCCGCTCCCATTTCCCCTTTCTCACTGATGTACAGCCTGATTAAGATTATACCCTTTGAGCAGCCAAATATGAGGAAAATTCCAAGTTTTCTACGTAAAAATTGCAGGTTAGAATCCCTCATGTTAATACATGACAGCACAACCCCTAAAATCATAGGAGGATCATTATTTTCACCCCACAAAGGACCTGTCTTTGCTTCTTCACAGTTCAACTGATTTTAGGTTTTTAATCCGAATTTTGAGAGTAACCTAAAATTTTCATCATGTCAAATATTAAGAGTTTTCCCTGGATTTAGCTGTTGTAATAGCCAGCTCTTGCAGAATTACTTATGCAGCCAAACCATGAGGGACCACCCAAAAATCTCTCCAGTCAGAGGAGGAGCTTATTTCGCCACTTACAGGAATCTACCCTAGGTACTGATGCTCTCCATCAATTGCATAAATCTTCCCATAGAAAGTAGGGAAATGGTCCTTAAGCCTCAAAAATGTTACACACTTTTTCAGTGGAATTTCAGTGAGATTCAGTTAAGTCATGAAGTGCTAAAATAATCATAATTTTCCTTCTTAGGAGAATGTCAGCAACGTGGCTAAACAAGCAACATAAAACTGACACTTCCTACTTGCCCAACTTGTTTTGCAAACTCCACAACCTCTAACTTTTGTGTTTGGTAACAAAATAGGAAGATGATAAAGAATTATTAATTAATGACTTGGGAAGTCACCTTCCACCACAATTTCAGCACACAAAATCCATAGGTTCTTCTGAAAACCTCAGGCTTTAATTTTTAGACAAATCATCTCCATACCCAAAACCTGACAGTTCCCCAGGGCAGTCCTTTGTGGCTCAGCTACCAAGATATGGAGGAGGAAAGGATTTCTTTTACACTTCTGGGGAACAGATATATTAAACACACTCAGAGCAGCTGTTTCCACACCTGCAGCTGCACTTGCTTCCGTCAAACCGAGAATGATGCCCGTAATCAAGACATCCAAGGGTATGTGCATCCAATTTCTTTTTATAAATAAACTCAGCTATATGAACTCTAGCTTTAATAACACATTCTCCTTCCATCTTTGTGAATACATGGTACCTGGAAAAGTTAGGGATCGTTGTTAGGGATCTGGAGGGAGTCAAATAATTGAAGTGGAAAACGTTATGAAAACATGGGGTAAAAGATAGGAACAAAATACTACAAATCTTCAATTTTCCCAACATAAAGTACAAATATCACATGCATACAAGAGCAATGTAATTATTACTACACAGTTTAAATTTATTCATTATTAGCTCACCTTGAATTGCCTAAAAATCATCAAGATTCTGTGGAGCAGTAGAAATATAATTACCAAGATCAATTCAATGCACTGTGCCATTAACATCTTATTATAATGAGGCCACAATATGAAAGCATTTCCCAGACAGAGCTGTGTTTTGCAATTCGTGGTGCAATTAGGTCTAGGTCTAATTCAATGAATCCAGTTCTAAGTGGGATGGAAATTCTGGATGTCTTTGTCCTCAGAGATAAAGGTCAGTCATGCAAGTCAAAATGAACTTCAGTGAGAAATTAACAGGAGAAAGGCTTGTCAAGCACTGGCACAGGCTGCCCAGGGAAGGGGCAGAGCCACCCTCCTTGGAGGTGTTTAACTGATGTGCTACTTGGGAACATGGTTTAGTGGTGGCCTCAGCAGTGCTGGGGGAACAGTTGGACCCGATGATCTCAGAGGTCTTTTCCAGCCTAAAGGATTCTGTGACTCTGAGAACATGTGAAGGCTTTTCCAGCAAGAAACTACAGTTTAAAAAAAAACCCCACACATACACAGATCCTGAAAAAAACAAATCCTGATAATTAATGATTTAGTCAAAATATTCCTCAACGTTTCCTTTTCCCCCCATCCTTTTCATTCTTAATTTTCTCTGCATGGTGGCACAGATTTGAACAGACAACACACGTTTGAAGCTGCAAACCACAATCTTCTGCATCAGGGCTTAAGATTAGAATCCTGGATTCCTGTTTTATGTACTCTAATATTCAGAGATCCATACCTTCAAAATAGACATATTAATGAACTTTTCCTAAGAGCCAAAGCATCAGTCCTGTGAACATTTAAGCACAGTCTTTGATTCCTGCAGGAGTAGCTATGATATTCATTTTGAGTGTATTTCAGCAATGTATTGGAGCATTTTCTTTATTTCATTATAGACAGTCCTAGCTCAGAGTAGCAGAGGGAATTTGTCTACAGGCTCACTCCCAAAACATGCAAGAGATATTTTTTAGTACAATTTGCTATTATCAGTCATTTCCACCCCAAATCTCATAGCACAACACAATTAAACAGCTGAAAACAACAAACACTTGATGCTGCCCTGTTTCTGTATTTTGTCTTGCACAGCACAAGACAAAACAAATGCATTACAGGAATCAAACCCTGAGAAAGAACTTCCGAGACAATGAAATTAAGCATTGAAATGTTTCCTTTGAATTGAAATGCGTTCAGTGATACCAGGATGAGGCACAATTTACAGTATGTTTTTTCCATCTTAGATGCAAACAAACCGCTCTCTTTAGAATTGTTTGTCCAGCAAAGACCACATAAACTAAAGGTCCTCTGATTAAACAGAGCCTTTTTGTTTTGTAACTTGTTCTTCTCAAGCACCTGAAGCTTAAATATAATCCATAAAATGAACTTCCACCTAAGTTATACCTCCTGGCTGAAAACCACTTCACTGGAGCTACAAGGTCTCTTAAATTCAGCGGGAAAAAATGCAGCTGCAAATGGACTCTTTAAGCAGGGAATTGAATTTTATAAAGCCTGAACACTTTCCAGCTTACCAGGTAGAATGTTGTTTTCAGGAAATGTTATAATGATATTCTTAAGCAGCTTTGGTGACTCAGTGGTAAGTCTCCGTGCTGCCGTGTGGGAAGCTGCAATTTGAATTCTTCTTCCCCCTGGGTTGCCACTTTGGGATTCTTGTGCCAAAATAAAGCTGCGGGTTGTGCAGGGGAGGAATTTTTGTGTGGTCCCAGGATGCCACACTTGCTGGAGGAGGCTGTGTGGGCCCAGGGCTTGCCTGGAGGGGGTTGTGCTCAATACCTGCCTGGCACAATGGGGAGGATTAGGGGCCTTCAGGAGAGGCTCAGTGCAAGGGAAAAAGGTAGAGATTTGGTTCAAAGTCACCTTTTCCTTTTTCTTCTTTGTTTTTTTTAGTGCAATGGGTTTACCAACTACAAATGGGCTCATAAAGAGTCTGACCAGCCCACTCTCTCTTAAGCTGATGATATTTTATTGTCCAGTAAATGCTTTTATTGAGTGTCCCACTGAGGTGAGCGTATTTAGAATCTCCAGAGGTGCCAGAGATCAAGGATTAGCACCTGAAACAGCTTCTCTGCCCACACTCAGCTCCCTCCTGAGTCTTGCAGCCCCTCTCCTGCTCCTCACCTGGCAGAGCTCAGGTTTTATTGTTTGTTAAAGGCAACAGGACCTGAATGTGGCTGTGCTGTTTGCAAAGCTCACAAGCACCAACGTGGGACACACACACACGGTCACAGCCTCCACAGGACAAGGATAAATCACCCGTCTCTGCAGAGTCCCAGCTGGGTGCCACTTGAAGACTGAGGGTACTGCTATTGAAGGAGGCAAAAACAAAACGGAAACTGAATAAAAAGGGGTGAGAAAGGAGTAATTTTTCTCCTCATACAAGATGAGTAGAGCAAAAAGCAGTGAGCACCAACTCCAACAGCAAAGATTTGTGCTGCAGCTCATGAGAAGCTTTGGAGCTGTCCTAGGTAGAAACAAGCCCTTGCTGAAGGCATTCAGACAGATGCAAGCTCTCTCCTAAAACCCATGCTTTTGCTTCCAGGTTATTTAGGATGAAGCCCAACTGAATCAAGGGGCTCAGCTGATAGCAGGCATCACAAAACGCTGAGTGCTGCAGTGTTCAGGAGGCTCTGAGGACACCAACACCCTCCAGCACAAGCACTGCACGTCTGGAGACCATGCACATGCCAAAGCACAGCCTGCCCTAAGTGGATAAACCCAGATTAGCTCAGGAGCTCAAGGATTGAGCCATGAAAGCCTAATCCACAAATATCAGTCTGGAAAGTAAGGCTAATTCAGGCTTACCATAGCATGCACTACCACCTCTAAACCAGCTTTTTTTTTTTTTTAATTGTCTTTAATTTGCAGCTTATGCTGCAATTTCTGTGCTGTTCCAGACAGACCACCAGAACAGCCAGGAAATTCATGGGAAGCACTTCATATTTATCAGGAAATCCTTCCAGGCTGTACACAAAGACATTGCTTTTTTAACTCAGAGTATCTTCCTTGCCTTCTCCCTGCTTTTTAGTGGCATGATAGGGGCAGACCTGTGCAAGAAGTTTCTTCTCCAGAGAGCAGTTTAAAAGGATGATCCTGTGGATGAGCAAGTGGGGCTGAAGAGAGAAGGGTCCCCGTTCTGCTTGACTTCAGCCCAGCCTATGGATGAGACAGCAAAAGTTTTGCATTTATTTTAAAGGGCAGCAGAAATTCCTTCTTGTGCTTTGCAGCCAAAAAACCCTCCAGAAATTAGTGCTTTGAGAGCCATTTCTCCTATAACCACCTTAAAAACAAAGAAAACTGAGCAGGCTTGAAAAATCAAACTAAATACAAAGTATGCTCTACATTCTACAGTACAGGAAGCAAACCTGATAAACCATTTGGTTCAATTAAGACAAGCCAGCATGGGAGCAACTTCAGTATCCAATGTGGTTCCCAAACCACACTTTTATTTCATCATATCCTTGTGTTCTTAGCTCCTGGGGACACTAAATTAATAAAAGCTCTATCCTGCTTTGCCAAAACTAGGGTTTAGTTTTTATGTAGTTGATTTGATGAGGGTTTTGGCAGAGCAGAAGTGAAGCAGGGTGAACACATCCAGTTTTAGTAAATGAAAAAAGCGGTGATAAGAAAAAGGAAGAACAGCTTATTTATTTTTTTCTTCTTTAATCAGAAGCTGCATTTTATCTGTACGAGCTGAGATTACAACAAAGCTTTAGTGATGACTTCAATATCACCACTGACCTGTGCAAATCCCATCCTGCACAGCAGGATTTTGGTTATTAAAGGGAGCATTAACTTCCATGGGTCACATTAGGCAGCCAAGGAGCTGCACAAAACAGACAAATAGAATAACTCAAAGGGCCACTGGCCTTGAGTGAAGACAAAATAACCATCAGCCTCCATGTGCCAGGGCCAGCTGGGCAGCTGCCACCTGGAGGCCATCTCCAAGTAGGAAAGGGTGAAGCTGATGGCCAGCTGAGAGAGCTTTAGTCAGAGAAAATACAAAATCAGGTGGTAAAAGAGGCGAGTGCTGCCTGTCCTGACTGCTGAATCCACATGAGCTGTCTGGATAAACACTTTACCTTTTCTCAGGAGCTCAGCTGGCACCACACAATTCACACCTCTATTCCCCACTCCAGAGAATAGACCAACATTTAGGGAAGAGGGAACAGAGTGGAAAATGGGCAGCTGAGGAAAGAGGAAGACACGACACGGAAGGGTGCCAAGAATATTCTCCGATTCCCCCCAGACCTTGTCACCTCCCACCAGCACCTCTGATGAAATCTTCTAAAACACCAACAAAACTACAGCAGTGCCAGCGTGCAGGCCCATCCAGAGGAGGATGAGGAAGGAAAAAAACCCAGCTCCTCCCCTGGAACCTGCCTTTACCTTTGCAGAGAGTGCCACATAGCCCAGAGAGAACAGGCAGGGCTATAAATGCGAGGCTCCAGCAATGAGGAGGACAAACCAGGTAACAGGGCAGGCCTTTAAGACTTCAGCTGTGAAATTTAAAGTAGCAGTTCCAACTGGGAAAGGGATGGAATAAACCAGTGGTATACTGGGAATAAGGGAGCTGGGGCTGGAGAATGGGGTGTACCTTAAACAGACTGAAGGGTCAGCACTTCTAATCAGATGGAGTGGAGTAAGCACTGAATTTCTGCACTTCCTTTTTACAGCTCTGTTGTGTTCTTAGCCTGTGTAATTATTAAATGTGAGATCAGGACTGAAATGCATGAAACTTTTACACAGGCACACACAGTCCTGTCTGTGAACTATCCCATCTCTGAGCTTCCAAACCAAATCTTCACAGAGCATTTTAAAAATTCACAAAATGCAGATTCCCTTCATCATGTGAAATGCCTCAGGGGAGAAAACAAAACAGGAAAAACAGCTTGAGGTAAGGATTTTCAAAGTATGAAACGTGCCAAAATTGGAGAAATGTCTTAATCTCCAGTGGTGGAAATGCACCAAGTGAAACACTTCAGTAGTAAAACATCTAATGTTTTTAGGATAAAACAAGTTCCCCAGTAGTATATTAATGCAAAATTATGTGCTTTGAAATGGGAAACGATTAAAAATATACCAAATAAAATCAAAACATTGAAAAGCTTTTTTGATGGCAAGATCAAATTAAGAGTAATTTTTATTCCACTTGGAGGGAAAACTGTATTAACATCCATTAAAATCTATAGTAAACTGATTACTGATGATTGCTGTGGTTTAAATGTGCACTTCGCCGACTTTGGGAAAAGTGCAAGTCAAAAATTAATCCAACATACAGATGGATGGATGGATGGATGGATGGACGGAGGGACGGATGGATGGATGGATGATGGACGGATGGATGATGGATGGATGGACGGAGGGATGGACAGAGGGATGGATGGACGGAGGGATGGATGGAGTGATGGACGGATGGATGGATGGACGGAGGGATGGATGGAGTGATGGACGGATGGGTGGATGGATGAGTGGGTGGATGAGTGGGTGGATGGGTGGATGGGTAGATGGGTGGGTGGATGGACGGAGGGACGGATGGACGGATGGGTGGGTGGATGGGGATTTTCACACCTGCAGCCTGCTCAGCAGCACAGTGGAGGAGCTGTTGGTCACTCATCCAAGGGCCCAGGACATCCTAAAGTGACCCAGCTGTGGCACAGCAGAGAGGAAACCCACATGGTGTCTGTGTCACTGCAGTAATCAGGAACCTGCAGAATTTCTTTAAATAAAAGGAAAAGCGTGTCCTTGGCAGGCACACAGGAGCACAGAGCAGCCCTTGCTGCTGGAGCATGGCTGGCTGCAGAAAACCAAGAAGGTTGTGCTGATTTACAGAGGCAGCAAGTATCTCCTTCGGGGTGTGACTGGGCCTGTGGTCTGTTAAGCACCAGGGGTAAGAACCCGTGGAGATTTGGCAATAGGGTACAAACCCTGTTAATAGCCTTTATTGATTGAACTGTGTCCCAGTAAGGAGAGAAAGGGCTTCAAAAGGCATCTCAGAGCGCACAGGAGATGGGCTGTGGCAGCTTACACACTCTTTATTGCAGAAGCCTTGCACTGACCCATATTTGTAATCAAAATAAAATCCTCCCTGTGAAGCCTATCAAAGCCTCACCAAAATCCCACCAACCTACAAGATAAACCCTTTAGTCTGGAAACATTCACTTGACCTCACCGTTACTTCTGCATGCAGAACTAACACAGAGCGATTTCCCAAGGCACCCTTAAAGGCAAAAATTACTTTTTCCACCCAGGTGTAGATGGATTTCCCATAAAAAGCCACCTTGTACACTTTCGTTGTATTCAAGCAGGTTACAGATCAATGCAGCTCAACGCCACGTGACAGAAAATTTCAATGTCACAATTAATACTTAATCAATTTGCCGTGCCTTGGTCTCCAGCAGGCACTTGAAATGCAGGGAACAGGTAGAGCCTTCAACTGCTGGGAGAATAATTACCACCATGACTGGGTGCTCAACACAATGCCACTCTGCTGTGGTGTTCTGACAAATCATACAGACATTTTCTTTTCTTTTATTAACCACTCTGTGTGGGCAAGAAAAGAAAGGAGGTTGCAGTATAATTTATGACACCGTGTAATATCAATACTAAAATACATATAAAAGCATTTTAAAAGAAAGTTGCAGTGTTTCTTCCAGTAAGTTCCCCTGTTGTTTTCAGAGGTCTCGTTTTTGATATTCACAAGGCAAATGAAGGGTTTTCTTTCCTGAAAGGGAAAACTCAAATCACTGTCAACAAAACCATCAAGAAACAAAGGTGATGCATATTAAAATGCAGATGTTAAATAATTAAAGACTAAAATTTCAAAACTCCTCACTACAACTAGAAGGAAAAGTCTGGGACATGATATGTAGAAGAGATGGTAGGTAAATAACTCCAAGTCTAGAATTCTGCAGCCTGGAAGTGAAATGGATGTTAGGAAAGTGCTCAACATCACAGAACAGCACAGAGAACACAAGTGTGTTCATTCCCACAAAAAGCAGAGAAAACAACTAAAACAATCCTATACAGTGCAGCAAGCAGTTTTTATTTCAAGTCCTGCTGCTGCCATGAGCTGGCCTGGATCAGTTTAACATGGATCAAGGAGAGGTTTGCAGCTGAATTCTGCATTATCGTGGCTCCAACTGTGGGACAAATTCCCTACCCTCCCTCCCTGCCTGACTCCTCACTGGGACAGGAGGAGAACCATCCCTAGGAAATTAAGGAGTGAGCCCTGGAATCAGTCCTTGCACTCAGAGCATTTCCACACTTATTCCAGCAGGGCCATCCAGGATTTAAATGGCTGTGTCCTCTCTGTTTATTTATTTACTATTTACAACTCATTTATTTATTTACAATGCCAAGAGAAGGTGCAGATGCCCAGTTACACGATCTCACCTGCAGGACAGTTCTGTCTGTGCAACACTTCACAAGATGCAGACCTGGCATTTTAGCTTCAGGAGCAACTTCCAGTTTTACATTAGAGAACACAACTTTAAGTTGACACCAGAGCCCTAAGAGAAAGCACAGCATTGATATTGGATATTCCCATCTGAATTTGGTGTAAAAACTGATTTCCACACATTGATGATACTGTTAGGTGGTTATTTACTGCTGTTCATAATTGGTGCTGACCTGGGGACAAGTTAGTCTGATAATCAAAGGCTTAAGAATTAGAGATTCCACCAATAAACAATATCATTAAAGAAATGTTGTCCTTCTAGTATTTCAACCGCTGCTAATCTTTTTCAATTACTCATTTACAATCATTTCTCAGGAACTTGTCCTCAGCAACTTTTTGGCTAAGAATGGGATCATTTGTACTACTCCTCAAATAAAAATAAAAAAAAAAAAAAACAAGTACTGAGAAAAATTGTCTGGGTGACAGGTATTGAGCAATTCATCTGAATGCACAATGTCTTTTCAGCAGACTGCAAAACTACCCATTTCTCTGGCTTTGTGAGGTTCTGAACATACTGAATTTATGAATTAACAAGCCCAGTTAGCCAATTTCTGAATGCACACCTGAAAGAAAAGAACAGCCATTGCAGTAGATTTATTGGTATAGCAATGCCTAAATGTTGATTTGTTCAGCATCAATTTGAGAAAACCATATGTTCTCCATGGGAGACAAAAAATAAAATGGAACCAAACCCACTTCCATTTAAATGCTGGAATTTACTCTGTTCTTAGAATGACACTGCCAGAGAACTGACTGAAGGGGCTGCTGCACCAAAACTATCCATTTAGCAGAGGAGAGAAAGAAAGGCAGGAGCTGCAGCGCCCTTTGCAAACCCTGTCCTGGGCAAATGGCATCATGTCCTGCCTGCTGTGTCAGACATCCCCCTTTGCTGGCCAGTTCCCACAGAATGCCCCAGATGCTGGCATTTTCCATTCAGAAGCTGCTGCTGCTTTGCTGGATGCTGTGTGCTGCCCATTAACGCTGCCCAGCTGCCTCCCAGCTCTCTGCTGGCTCGCTGACAACGCCCAGCCTGCTAACAATGCCCAGCAAAATAACACCAAGATAGGACTGGCACACCCAGCTCAGCCACTGACTCCGTAACAACCTGATTCCCAACCACAAAGCTCACATTCAGGCTGCTGATGCACACTTGAGGACAGGACCCAGACCTTACTGACATCTTCTCTCTGTTTCCTTTGCTTCAGAAGGACCAGAAGATGTCTATCCTTCAGCAAAGGAACGACTAGAGGTAGCTTTCCACTTACATGGATGCTGGAAGTGAATTAAATAACCTGTTGCAGAAAAGCCAGTCAGATGCAAATTCTGGCCAATGTAAGAAGGGAGGAAAAGGAGAAGACAGTGTAGCTCCTATGAGGTCTGCCCTCAGAGTGGAGACTGTTCATAAAATGGTTTATACCTTGCCCTTATCTCATACAAAAAAGTGAACACTTCAGAGTCATTCTGGTCTTGTGATTTTACCTTTTTTTCTGTGTTGAATCAGTGTGGAGCTCATGGGGTCCTTTGGGTCACATCCCTACTATGGTACAGGTGCCAGAGCCAGAAAATGAAGCTGCCCATGCTGCAGCTCCTTGAAATATGGCTCTTCTGTTTCAAATATCGAATAATTTCTAGTAATTGCTAGTAAACCATAGGCTCTGTATCTCATTGGTGAATGATCTGTATTAGCTACCATTTGAATTACTTGTAAAAAACGAAGAAATCAACCCTGGAAGCTTTGAAACAACCAGATTCCCACGTGCTTGCTGAATGTGAAGAGTAACTGAATTACTCCATGCAGGCTCCAAGGGAGGGTTTGCACTGTCAGCTCACCAGTGCTGACAGCTGGGTGGGTCTCTCAGGAGGAACTACAGTGATCAGGTAGCTCTGAATGAGCTGGAACAAGCAGTGACAAAAAGTAACACAACAATCATTGTCACTGATCATAGTCAGGAGCAGCGACAACTTCCTCTCTTCTTTCAGCAGCACAATTCACAGTGCTGCTTCTCTGAGCTAATGCTGAGAAATCCTTTAAATCAACCTTCTGGGAAATCCAGCACTGAGGTGCTTAATTTGCTCTTTTTGTTTTCTTTTGCTTTTGATGCAGGGATGTAACTCACTGCTGGGAGGAAAAGAAAAAAAGGAAGCAGAAAAAACCTCCCGAATAAATCTCCCCCAAAACTGAACAAAAAACTTCCCAGAAAAGCCCCAAACTAAACTGTAATGAAACCAGTGTACTTCTCCCACTTCAGAAGGTCTTCTGTCTTCCTGGGGCAATTGAAATACAATTGAGATGCCGTGGTAGGAAGCACCAAGCCTGGCAGCTCCAATGCATCATGTAGGAGGCCAGACTTCACCTGATGCAATAACAGCATCCTGAACAGCACCAAATCTCCCCAAATTCATCTCTCACTACCTCACTCTACAGCTTTCCTACTTGAAACAGGCCTCTCTATAGTTTTAAAGATATGACCATGCAATCCAGACATTAAAAGAATCACATGATCTCTTCATATTATTATAGATAACAAATTAACACAGAGCCAGGGCGTTCCTGGGAACCCCACTGCAGAGTCTGTGGACTATTAAACTTTGAGCATTTTAAAGCCCTAAAGGAAGGTCAGCCTTAGGGGTCTGTATTACTTTAAACAATACAAATTAACTTCCTCAAACAAAGTTTAAGGAATGCAAGCAGCAGCACTACTCAAATGTTTTGTCCTTTAAAGAAAAGAGGAAAAGAAAATTAATTTTTACTGTAAAAAAATAAGCACTGCAGTTTGATGTGAGGTTGGTTTGGACTCTTTTGAGCAAGGAGGAACCACAGCGCACACACATTAACAGGAAGATGATCTTTCAGCTACAGTCCCCTCATTGACACTGGAGGCTCATAAAATAGAGTTGCAGGTTGTATTTTTATCCATTAATTTCTATGAGATATTACAATACAAAATTATTCCACCTGCCAAAATTTTTAAATGGAGAATATGTTTTAGAATCAGAAAAATAAGTTGGCTTCAGAGAGGGTTTTGGAAAAGGGCAGGAGAGAACTACACTTATCCTGCCAAAATGTGGAAAGGATACTTCCCAAACAGAAAGATTTGGCAGGTACAAAGCTTTTACATATCACATAGCAAAATACAGAATGTTTTTCTTAAAATATTTTAAGAAGAAATAAAATGCATCTTTCAAAGACATTTTCATGAACACGTGTTATAGTCCAGATTACACAACACTGCTTCTATTAAAAACAAAGCAGAGTCTAAAAGAAAACTAAAATTAAAAAAACAAACAAACAAAACCACCAGCCATATTCATGGTGTTTGAAAATGAGAAATAGATGACTAGGAGCATTTTCTTCATTAAGTAACAAATTGCTTCTCAGAGATGGATATTTTAAGATAGGGCACAAGTGGCCAATTGTCAGCTGGTGTAAATTATCAGGGATGCAGGGAGCTCTATTTTTACCAGCTGAAGATTTGCCCCTAAGCATCTGCCAGTGAAGCCAGCCACAGAACCATGGACATATGCACGGAAAGGATTGTAGATAATGACAAGATAATTACAGCGTGTTGAGCAATTGCAGGGACAGGGGGATAGGAAAAGGATGAGGAAAGTCACAGTAAGTAAGGGAATGAGTAGGAAAGCAGACAACAATCCTGATAACTCTGTAGGCTTGGCATTACTGCACCAAAAGCTGTGTTCCAGCCCTCCCTTCCCAGCCCTGGGCTGCAGATCCTGTATAGAAACTGTGCTTCAGCATCTGGGCTGAGTCAGCACCGCTGTTCCTCCTTCCAGCAGCCAGGGACAGCTGGTGACTGCTGAAACCAAGAGTGGATATTCTGAAGAGCGGGATAAAGCACTTACAAGACTTTAAGGCAGCAATTTTCATGTGCATCTTGACTGAACAAGTCTAGCAAGTGTATCCAAAATCGCCTCTGTGATGCCTGGAGCGGCTCCTCCCTGTGTGGCACCAGGCCTTGGGCAACCTGGCTGATGGCTGGGCATCAGCCCACCCCTGCTAACAACTGGGGCATCCTCCCAAAGAGCTGCTCTTGCTTGCTGGGGGTGCCCATCCCCAGCCATAGTTTGGGTTTCTGCTCGTTCTCCACACAGCCTTGGCTGGTGTAACCCAACACAACCCCTGTGCTTGATACGGAATTAAGAGACTGCACCAGGGCAGCTTCCATGGCACCACAAGCACTGGAAAGTTTCAAATTTAAACAGAAGGCCTTCCCCAGCATTCCGTGTAGTACTTCAGTACTTTCAGAAGACAAATGGAGAGGAAAAAGGAGTGTCCCATGTCAGCAGTATCTTTTTGCATGCTTAAAGCTCACCTTCCCCTGCACTGAGAGCAGATGTGCTGCTGGCAGTCACCCTCCTGTTGCTTCATCTGCAGGACAAGACACTAGAGCTGATGCATTTTTGCAGAAGTGAATCACATTAACCCAGCTCGGAAACACTGCCACTTAAAACAATACATTTTCATTGCTCAGAGTATGTCACTGGTTAGATACAAAAGCCATTAGACTGAGTAGCCCAGCTACTGGTAAAGAATAACGTCTAATTACATGACATAATCATTAATTAGCATTTATCCAGAGATGAAGCTTGTATTCATGAGTGATAAATGACGTGATACTGAATGTTCAGGGACACTTAGTCACATCCCTGGGACATCATGGACATGCCACTGCTAAGCGCCTTTACGTGAAGCCTGGGTACCTTTCTAAGTGGCCACTTACGCTCAAAACACAGTGACAGACGTAAAATCCATGGATTTGGACTTCAATTCAGAGCAGATAATTCGGTCAAGGAAACATTACGAAAAAGATGAAAACCAGCAGAAGCAGATTATTAAATTTATGCTGTGCTGGATTCACTGCCACCACTTTTAACAACAGGCTTTATCCTTCATGTAACCAAATTTATGCTAATCTCCTCAAGAGTTCCAGAAACCCAAACCAGAGAAACTCATCATTTTCAGAATTTCAAAACTCACCTCACAATACTCTGCTTTTCATTTTTATTTTAACCTCCCCACAAAAGCCTATTTCAGCCTTGCCTAGTAAATACTGTAGGGTATTTACTCTGGACGTCAAAGCACTGGCGGTACTTCCATTTCATTGTAAAAGGCCGAGATAACAAATACAGATTTATTATTAAATGTCCCACCTTTCACACTATGCAAATTCGCCCAGCCTGCAGCCTACTTTTGGCAATCCTCTTTCCCAAGGGCCCTTTAGGAAGAGGCTATCAGCCAGATTAATTATTTTAACAATAGCAGTCTTTTCCTACTGCCATTTTTTCTGTCACCATTATATGACATAAAGCAGGGGGGAGGCAGAATGAATTTATCCAGCTTGTAATATATCTCAGTCCAAAGCTTCCCAGAAGCACTGGATGCAGTGTGCAAGAACAAAGCCACCAGCCTTGCGTGACAAGCTCCAGGGGACAAGAGACGAGCATGGCGTGTCCCTGCCTCTGGAAAGGGCTGCATGGTCCATCTGACTGGAAAGGCTGACCACCACAAGAAGAGAGGGAGGGACAGCTGTTAGAAACCCACAACTAAAATAACCTCCTCTGCCTGTTGTCATTCCTTAGCACATGTCAGCTTTCCAGTGGAAAAGCAGCACCTTATAAATGCTTTCATACTCGATGACTTAGGCGCTGTTCTTTGCCGGTCCTGCACTCCTGAGGGGATCATAACTGCAGTGGCACGTGAGCTCGGGGCAGCTCGTGGCACAGGGACACACAGTGACCTTCGCAGATGTCTCATGTGAAGCCCTGGCTCTCCAGGAGTCACCACTGCCCTGCCCAGCTCTGCTGCTCCAGGACCTCCCGGGAAGGACAGCGGGCAGGACAGCCTGGGGCCATGAATGCAGGCAGGAACCAGCCCAGCACTGCTGCTGCTCAGGCTCAGGCTGGGGAGGGGAATGCTCAGGGATCCCTGCCACCTGCTATAGACACTGGATGTATTCATGGGGAAGAAAAACCTATGTACGTTACTTCTATAAATGTAAATATTAGGGATTTTCTCGCTTTGAGATAGCAAGCACCCAAATGTAGCAGCTGATAGCATAACACAAATCCAAGAATTCCCTAACTCCTCATTATTATTTTTTTTACAATTCAGAGTCACAGATCTGCATGGAAGGAGAGGGAATCATTCCCCTACCAATCTGACTTTCCACAGGTATCAGGACCTTCCTTTGCACTGGTGTGAGCCCAGCCTTGTGGCTTTGTATTCCGAATTCTCTCTTTTTGGAGATCTTGGTCCCAGAGTTGCAAAACAACTCGGGCACAGGGGATTAGGTCATGTGAATGGGCTGCACTGTATGTTTGATTTAACAGAAAACATAAAGCAGTTGGCACTCTGCAGCCTGCTCTGTAATGTTTACAAAATGATAATAACCGCAAAGAAACGCCGACAGGAACTTAGCACGAGTTAAATCACCCTCAAAGTGGCACTCTGACACAATGGTGTCAAAACACATTTCCTTTCCCACTGGAACAATCCTATTATTTCATGCTGGCAAATGGAGGGGAGAAAAGCCGTTTTAAACCCATGGGAAAATGGCACATTTACAGGGACATGAGAGAGACTGGTGAGCTCACAGAACTACTCAGGGGGAAGTTGGGTTTCCTCAGGGAAGAACTTCAGAAGGCAAGGGGTCTGACAGAGAAAAAGCCTAGAGGATTATCCCATGTCAGCATAAATCCATGAAAAGACAATGCCCTCTTCATTACTCCAATAGGCACCAAATCGTAACGCTCCCAGAAAATGAAAAAAAATCTATGAAGTGCCCCTCCTCCACCATGCCAGCAGAGAAGCAAGTGAGACAGAGGAAAATAAATGGTTTTCCCAGTAGGCCAAGACTGGCCAGTGTAAGGTTCCACAGGCATCAACACAGCTTTGCACAGACACAGATCCTCCCAGGCCAAAGGGAACATCTGATTAGGAGAGGTCCAGGCTAAACTCTGGCAGTCAGGAGGGCTCACCCACCCAAAGGCACAAGCTGCATTTCCACCTCAATTTTCCAGCTCAGCATTTCACTATCATGTTTCTTCAAAAGACTCCGTGCTTATGGAGTGAAAGACAAAAATTTCAAGGAAAAATAGATGTCAAAAATCAATGGTCACTTCCCCTGACACTTAACTTCTATGGGAAGCACCTCCACCTCTCCCCCTATTTCTGCCTATGGGGTGAAGGGCTCACATGCCAGTTGGACAAAGCACCACATCCATAAACTTCAGTGCCAGTCAGGGTTGGGATGGAGAAGTGGGCAGCTCCACCTATAATCCCTTCAAAGAGTACCCTGAGAATCAAAGGATTTTAACAAGTCTCTGTATAGGATTTTAGGACAAAGCTTGTGAAACCAGGGGATCCAGGACCTAAAGACGTGGTAAATCCCTCCCAACTCCACCTTCACATGAAGCACAGGTCAACCACAATAAATCCTGAAGCAGCTCTAAATGAAAAGTCGAGTGCTGAAAAGTTACTGAAAAAAGGTAACTTTTAAAGTTAAAGCAGAAAGATACAGGCTCTGTCAGTGAGATAAAGATCAGTTATTACACAAGTTCAGCACAGGGTGCCATAACTTAAATCAGAAGGGGAAAAGCCTAAGATAGCCCTGGCTTACTGCACATGAGCAGCAGTGAGGAGGCCAGGAGCAAATCTGCTCATGCTGAGAACCTGACTGATGTTTGCCAGAGGTGAGGGATGGATCTGCTGCACCCATGAACAGCAGTCCATCAGGATGCTCCTGAAGCACAACTGCAAATTGAATTTCATCCCGTATGTGCGTGCGAAACCTGCTGTGCCACTTGAAACAGGAGATTTGCTCCAAAAGCACACTCCTGCAGCACCAGGGTGCACAAATCCTCTGCTGGTATAACAGGAGCTGGCCAAGCATCCTGTGCAGTAAGGGCTGCTGGCTGCAGGAAGAATGGCGTCAGACACAAAGAGAGTGTTCTGAAGAACAGGAGAATGAGCAGTGAACCAAGGTTCTGATATAAAGCCAAGCATTATTCAACACTGAGGTGTCACCTCAGCCAAGAACCAGTGACACCTGACACCTGGAGTCACAACAAGTTTCCCTGCCCAGACATAAAGCAAATGTGTGCTGATGTTTAAAGGGTGGCTGGGGCAGCAGGAACCAAGGTGTGCAAACAGAGCCACACTGGGTTATGTGTGAGGACAAACAAATGCAGCAGTGCACAGGCAAAGCCAAAGGCCCACCTGAACAAGTGCCAGCAAGAGTGAAGCACTCAGCCTCACTCAGTTGCCTTAATAAAAAGAGCTAAATACAGAGAAGACAAATGCAAATCTGGCAGCTCATGCAGGAACATGTTATTTTATGTAACATGTCAAAAACATGACAAAATCACCTATTTCTGTTTTCTTTACTTTCCAAGACTACCTCCTTCCTCAAGTCTCAAATGAAATCATAATGATGGTTTTGCCTTGGGGTGCAGGACCAGGAGGGAGAAGAGTCTCCCTTGAGCTCTGTCCTTTCCTGGCTTCTTGTGTGATGGGCAGGAGAGAGAACAGGGCAGCTTCAACACATGGCTCTGCTGCAGAGCATCATACAACTGCTAAAGGGGTTTGGACACCTGCCCATAATGTTACAAGGAAAACAAGCCCAAACATTGAAAAAAAACCAAAAACCCTAAACCATCAGCATGCCACAATTCTGGATATTTACCAAACGTGTGCTTTTACTAACACACATAAAAGACTGGTGAAATGGAACTACAGCATTCCTAAAATTACACAGCACAAACAACTGTCTAAAGCGTTGTTTATGTGGAAGAATTTCTCTCAAATCTCCATGGCCAGAGATCAAGAAGTCACACTACTGGAAGATTAGTCAAAACTATGCAAATGCACAAACAACCCCAAAATTAAGGAGAACAAAAACTAGATAGTTGATTTACATGTCTGAAACAGAGCA
This sequence comes from Petroica traversi, assembly GCA_025920805.1. NCBI lineage: Eukaryota > Metazoa > Chordata > Aves > Passeriformes > Petroicidae > Petroica > Petroica traversi. The sequence goes on from JAHLSL010000010.1 coordinate 2,959,741, forward strand.
ACACCGAGTCCTCTGTTTTACAACACTTATTGCAAAACTTCAGGGCAATTACTAAGACAAAACCCCATAATAAATCTGTGCTGTGACCATTGAAGGTCAAGGTGTGCTGGAAATGTTTTATCACTTCCTCTTTGAGTTCACCAGAGGAAACTTGAAGCAATTACATGTGGGCATGGTGAAGGGGTGGGAGGAAAGGATGTAGGTCAATTGAACCATCAGTTCTGAACACTTCTGAAGGGAAATCTGGGCACTGGAAACCCCGATGTGGACATTTCTGGCATCCCAGCCAAAGGCTGGCTGACATGGAACACCACACTGCAGGATGTGACATCTATTCACTGCTAATTATGACAGTGTCCTTAATACACAATATTGATTTTCCTCTTCTGATTGCTCAAGCTCTAGAACGTCTCTGTTTTTACTGAATGTTCCCAAGTGTTCCTGAAGCTGAATGGGCCGATTCCCTCAGAAAGCTGTGTGGGACCTCACTCGTCTCTAGAGGCACCTCAGCTCAGTAATTAGGCTGCCACCTTTCACTTCTTTCTGGCTCCAAAGAATGCTCCTGCAGGCTTGCTCTGAAGCAAACCAGCCATTTAACCACACACAAAAGGACTACCACCTTCCTAAAGAAAAAGAAGTCAGATTTGTAAATTTCCTTGGACAAAAAAAAACAAACAAAAAAAACAAAAAAAAAAAAACCAACCCAAAAAAAGGTATAATTACGAACCATTAGTAGCACGGCCTCCCCTTACAAAAGGTTGAATACTAACATTCCTTAAAGGGTTTCCTGAGCCTTTTTTGCTTGGTAAAAATAACCCAAAAGGGCGGAATTAAAAAACCCCTTCACAACATAAGCAGCACGGAGTCTTTTTGCCGGATAATGCATTTCTTATTTTGGTAATAATGAAAGGCACGTTGGGCGCCTTCTAAAGCAGTTTGTTCCAGATTGCTGGCTCCCACTGTACAACAAAAATAATGACCCTTTCCCCACCCCATGCAAACAGTAGCACGCAATCCCGGCGGCACAATATCCCATTGTAGTGCTCTGAATGGCCGCCTGGCAGAGGAGCGGGTGGGAAGGAGGGAGCGCAGGGCCCCTTTGCCCTCGCAGCGCTGCCAGTGCCAGCTCGGAGCAGGATGAGCCCCGGCTGCTGCCAATATGTTCATCTGAGGAAATGAGGGGAGAGGGCACGCAAAGATAAATGCCTGCAAAGATGCCACGCTCTGGCCCTGCCCCCTCTGAGCTGCTAGAGGAGCTCGGGAGAGGAAGTTTGAGACGGACTGCGCAGGCATTTCAGCAGCACTGCCTAAAAGTGGCAAATCTCCTTTTTCTTGCAATCCAGGATTCCTGTTTCAGCTGTCCCTGCTTTTTTCCTTTTTATCACACCTTCTTGTCCTCTGCCCTCCTGCATTATCAGAGGAGTACGGGGATGGGTTTAAAGGTCTCCCACAACCCACACTGAGCACTCGGAAGCCACCCTGAAAGCTCATGAAAAGGCTGAAGCCACCTTGCGAAAACAGAGATGTACAGGAGCGGAGGGACACATCCACCCAGTTCCTGTGTTCAGTGAATCACCGAGTATGCAATTAAAAAGCAGCCTCTGTGCTCAGGTAAAGCAGATGAATTGACAAACAGCACTTGGGTTTCCAAATGCCTCAGCCACTTCCAAAGTTCCCCACCTAGGACAATGCCTGGCTAACCCCCGTGATGTGGAAGGCAGAATCCCATCACTAGGAGAGTCTCCTGGCAATGCCCTCACTTGTGAAGGCAAGGGAAAACCCACTCCTGCATGGATGGCAGCTGCTGTTCCCCAGCTCCTCCTTGCTGACCCTGCCCCCAGAGCCCCAGATGGTCTTTCCCCACCCTGTTTTTCCTTCCCATGACTCTCCTGACAGCCCTTTTTCCACAAGCCGGCCACGGCGAGGCTCCCAGCCCATCGCTTCCTCCAGGACTGGGCTGACAGCTCTGTTTTGTTTATGGCTCCTCTCAGTTTAGCCACATAATTATGTCCACTTGCAGCACAGAAACGAATTCCAAGAATCAAGTGACTCATGTTCATTAAGGCTGTTTGTACAGAATCTGACGGCGTTGTTGCTCCCACCAGAAAGGACTCTGTGTCCAGTAAAAAGTTTTGTGCCAACTTCCACCTCAGACCAGGAGCACACAGAAGAGAAAACATTAAACAGGTTTAGGGGTTATTTTACCTGCCTAAAAAGCACATTTCATTTTCTCGTTAACTCCGTTTCAGAAATTATTGGGAGTTTTTACTCCAGAAGAGCTATGACAATTTATTGCTACAGTCTTGTATTAAATGGCACGATTTTGATTATTTAAGCAGAATCAAAGACAACATCATTTATAAGCTTTAAAGTTTTAAAATTAGTACACCACAACCACACTTCTGGACAGGCAAAGAGTTGATTGCATGGAACTAAAACAAGATGACACAAAGAAATAAACTAAAATTCTCTATGAACTTTAGCTGCAGTCACACAATCCGGCAGCTCATTCCCCTGTAAACAGGCTATCGATAGTGTCTCCTGCCCTTGAGCCAGATTTTATCCCTGAGGGTCCTTCCCCCCCATCGCCTGCCCGTGAGGGTCCTTCTCCTCCATCATCCTCATCATCATCCACTGGTCGATCTGTTTTGGTTTTGGCCTTCTTTCCTGCAGCAGCGACTGCCAATGGCTTAGGCTTACTATCTGGTCCAGGTACCAGCTTAGGTTCAGTGTCTGGTTTAGTTGCAGCCTGGGGGACTTGGGCTGCTTCACTTTCCTGGCCCTGTGTCTCTATCTGCTGCCCAGCTTCACTTTCCTGGCCCCTTGCCTCTATCT